>CAUYRT010014978.1:0-40656 GCA_963574885.1 Lepilemur ruficaudatus | reverse complement strand
TTTTTTTCTCCCATTCTGTAGGTTGTCTATTTGCTCTAGCAATAGTTTCTTTGGCTGTGCAGAAGCTTTTTAATTTGATCAGATCCCATTTGTTTATTTTTGTTGCTGCATTAATTGCTTTGGGGGTCTTCTTCAGGAATTCTTTGCTAAGGCCAATGTCTGAAAGGGTCTTGCCTGCATCCTCTTCTAGGATTCTTAAGGTTTCATGCTTTAAGTTTAGGTCTGTTAACCATCTTGAGTGAATTTTTGTAAGAGGTGAGAGATAGGGATCCAGTTTCATTTTTCTGCATGTAGCTATCCAGTTTTCCCAGCACCATTTATTGAAAAGAGATTCTTTTCCCTAGTGTATATTTTTGACTGGTTTATCAAAGATTAGGTTACCGTATACAGATGGATTCATCTCTGGATTCTCAGTCCTGTTCCAAAGATCAATGCTTCTGTTCTTGTACCAGTAAAAGGCTGATTTGATTATAATTGCTTTATAGTACAGCTTGAAGTCTGGAAGACTGATGACTCTCAGTTTGTTCTTTTTGCTTAAGATTGCTTTGGCTATGCGAGGTCTTTTCTGGTTGCATACAAAGTGAAGAATTATTTTTTCTAGTTCTGTAAAGAATGAATATGGTACTTTGATGGGGACAGAGTCTCACTCTGTTGCCCAGGCTAGAGTGCCCTGGTGTCAGCCTAGCTCACAGTGACCTCAAACTCCTGGGCTCAAGCGATCCTTCTGCCTCAGCCTCCCGAGTAGCTGGGACTACAGGCATGCACCACCATGCCCAGCTGGATTTTTCTGTATATTTTTAGTTGTCCAGCTAATTTATTTCCATTTTTAGTAGAGATTGGGTCTTGCTCTTGCTCAGGCTGGGGTCTCAGACTCCTGACCTCTAACTATCCTCTCGCCTTGGCCTCCCAGAATGCTAGGATTACAGACGTGAGCCACGGCGCCTGGCCTCACGCTTCAGTTTTTAATTAGTATGATCAGCACTTTGAGATCCTTAACACTTCTATCTGCATTTGGTTGCTATATTTAGCATTTTTAAAAAGTAACATGGAAAATGATAGCTTATTGTCATGATGCGTGTTCGATTAGTCTTGTGTTGCATAATGATTTTTCAGTCAATGACAGACCACATATATAATGGTATTCCCATAAGATTATAGTATTTACTTGCATTATTTCAGGACAGGGGAAAAAAGATTATAATATCATATTTTTGTTGTACCTTTTTTGTGTTCAGATACGCAAATACCATTATGTTATAGTTGTCTACAGTATTCAGTACAGGAACATGCTGTATAGCTTTGTAGCCTAGGAGCAATATATATATACAGATTAATATACACACACACACACACACACACATATGCCATAAAGCCCAGGTGTGCAGTAAGTTGTTCTACCTAGGTTTGTGCAAGTACACCAGTGTGCACACAATGACTGAAACACCTAACACATTTCTCGTTGTATCCCCATTGTTAAGAAATACAAGACTAGTATAAATGCTTGTATATATGTTTGGTAGTTGTGTGTCCCCTTCTGATATAGGAAATCTTAAGCAGGTTTATAATGAAGTTGATTCTTGGTGAGGAAAGATTACTTAGCAACATTTTGAAAGGGCTTTAAGGAGAAGAAGGAACACATTACAGTTGAAAATATTTAAATAGTTTAGCCAAAAAGGAAAAAGTTTGAAGTAAGAAGTAATTGAGGTGTTGGTGTAGAGATTAATTGGTATTAACTTTGAGAAAGTTAAGCACTACCTTAAATAAGAATGGAAAGGAAGATATTACATTTTGGGAAGTGAAACTTATTTTTTGATATTTTTTGAAACACTTAAGAATCACTAGGTTAAATGAAATACAATGAATTTCATCAATCCTAGGTGTGTCAAATGTGGGAGTTAAGATGAGGGACTAGTAAAATTTGGTATATGTTTGGTGTGGGTATGGGGACATGAGAGGAAGGATGTTCATAAACATGTCTGTTGTGCTTTTTGTGTCACATTGTCTGCCTATTTTAAAACATAGTAGATTGCAGTGCAGCTATAACATGCTTTCCTCTGCAGGCTCCCTCTACTGTTTGAAGCTTCTGCCCAGCTTGCATTGTTTCTAGGAGAATCTGCGTCATACCTTTACCTATAGCCTTCCCTTAGGTCTTAAAGATCAAGAAATTTTAACTGTGGACATCAGATTTGGTGGAACAGCAATCATGGTAAGATGTACTTTAAGGAAGAGGGGTGGGAAGCTGCTGTAAAGGTCCAAAAGAATATTTAGCTAATATGTGGGGTGATTTTGAGTTCTGAATGTTAGAAATAAGGATATATTTGTGGAGATGGATTCTCATTGCATTGAGTAACAACTGAGGATGAGCAATGCCTGGTACACTGTTAAGAGAGGTTTGGAAACCATCCTGAAAGATGTTTTATGATGTGAGAAAATACAGAAGGAGTTTTTAGTCATTATTACAGTTGCAAGCGACCATCCTGCAGATGGGAGACCCAATGACCACTTTGAAAATTGAGGGGCTTGGGCTTGAGTAGGAAATCAGTCTGGAGAGAGAGATAGCATCCTAAATAGAGATTATTTGGTTTAAGTTTAGTTGTGTAAGAAGAGTCAATAATCTAGCAGGGGTCCCCATCCTATGGTGAGTTATATAATTATTTTATTATAATAATGTAATAATAGTAGAAGTAAAATGCACAATAAATGTAATGTGCTTGGATCATCCTGAAACCATCCCTTCCCAGTCAGAGGAACAATTCTCTTCCATGAAAACAGTTCCTGGTGCCAAAAAGTTTGAGGCTACTGATCCAGAGCATGTTTTCTCAAAGAAAAGGATAAACGCCCCTGTGAGGGTGAAAATTCGTTCTTGAGATGTGAAAAAAAAAATCTTAGGCTTTATAATGCTTTGTGGTCCTTCAAAGGGTCACATTATATATAAAGACACATCATGTCTGCATATTAAAATTTCATAAGTATGGGTGATTAGGATAAAAATCTAGAATGATGCCTAAGGGGAACAAATGAAAGAGGAAGAAGGCAGAGAAACACTGATCCAAAGTTCTGAATAATAGGGTTGTGGGTATGATGGAACTGACAGTCCTTAGGAGAACTAAGAATTAGTGCATTATATTTGTATTGAGTTGACAAGAGTTGCAAAGTTTTTAAGGGATGTAGAAATTTGTCCAGGGTAAAAGAAAATAGTCCACATGGTCAAGTGGGTTAGGAAGTGAGATTTAGGATTAGAATTGGAAAAGGAAAAGACAGAGATTAAAATTACAGATCTAAAAGGGAACAGGGCTCAGGGATCACTATTTGGGAGGAATGTAAATTTTTTCTCATGTTACAAATACTGCCCACGGTTTTGAGAAGTACAGAGTTTCACATTTAGAGAAGGACAGTGTTTCTGGGTCCAAATTTGATCAAGTATTTAAGTTAAGTTTGGAGGAATGTTGGATAAAAGGAGAGGAGATTTGTTTAGTTACAGAAACCAGATTTGGATTGGTATCAGAGTGGGTAAGAAATGGGAGAAATTTAGAAGAGGAGGCTGCAGACAAGTTTATCATTGACTCTCGTCTTACTGCTTCCAGACCGTGGGCAAGAGCAGCAAGATGCTACAGCACATTGACTATAGAATGAGATGTATCCTGCAAGATGGTCGGATCTTCATTGGTACCTTTAAGGCTTTTGACAAGCATATGAATTTGATCCTCTGTGATTGTGATGAGTTCAGGAAGATCAAGTAAGGCCAGGCTGGGTTTGGGTAATGGTGGGTAGAAGCAGTGGGAAGGGAAGGCCAGAGCTGGAATTATATCAGAGTCTTTGCTTCTAAAAACTGTTTGAAGTTAGTAAAAACAATCATGGATTTAGTAGGAATAAAATTGTGTAATATGATAGCAAGTTATATTTATTTTACAAATTGAGAAACTTGTTATTAATTGGTTTGCTTCTGTTACAGTCTTAGACTAAAGAAATCTTGGTTGTAATAGAGAATTGTTCTTAATGGTATAGGAGTTGGGATATGGTTATCATTTGATATCCCTTTTCTGCTTATTACTGTTCCTGTTTCCTTATTTCAGTTCTGGATCCATGGTGATTAAAATTTAATTATTTAGTTAATTTTTTTTTTTTTTTTTTGAGACAGAGTCTGGCTCTATTGCTTGGGCTAGAGTGCTGCGGTGTCAGCCTGGGCATGAGCAATCCTTCTGCCTTAGCCTCCCAAGTAGCTGGGACTACAGGCATGTGTCACTGTCCCTGGCTAATTTTTCTGTATATATATTTTTAGTAGAGATGGGGTCTCACTCTTGCTCAGGCTGGTTTCGAACTCCTGACCTTGAATGATCCTCCTGTCTCAGCCTTCCAAAGTGCTAGGATTACAGGCATGAGCCACCACACCCAGCCTAGTTAAATATTTTTTAAAAATTTATCTCCCATCCAAATATTAAAACTAAGGTTTCAATTTTTACTGTCTTAAAAGGTTTAGACATGCCATTTTACAAAATAAATTAGTTCTGCTATGGTATAACATCAAGGGGACATTATAAAAACGATTGAAGTTAGGAAGAGAGCTTTTATTATTTTTCCTTGTATATTACATGAGTCTAGAGGTGTTTTTGTTTTTATTTTTTTGATCACAACTCAATTACTGTTTAAATGGCATCAGTTATTGTCTTCATTGATACTTAATGATGTTCTATAAATATTCTGGTGAGGGAGTGATCTTATGATTACTAAAATTTATGTGACTAAAATTTACTTCTGATTTATAGGCCAAAGAATGCAAAGCAGCCAGAACGTGAAGAAAAGCGGGTTTTGGGTCTGGTGTTGCTGCGTGGGGAGAACTTGGTATCCATGACTGTGGAGGGGCCACCCCCCAAAGATGTAAGGAAGATGTAGGGAAGGAAAGGACTTAAATGTAGAAGGATATTTTATTATTTGATATGTCTGAAATCAGGGCAGAATGGAGGCACAGCATAGTATATATTTGTCAAGGAAAAAGTGTATAACATTTGGTGTCAGTTCTTGGTTGTCTGTACTTTCAGGGATTAAGGGTTTTTGATGAGTTGTTCTATATGCTGGGCATTCCATGGATAAGGGTAAGATGCTGATTTATTTTTGCTTGGTATGGCTATAAACATATATGTCCTCACAATATGGCAACTATGGGCATTTTGGGAATCTGCAGGGTACTTCCATGCTGCTACACTTGCTTATTTATTAATTTGAATACTGAAGTATTATAATATGAGATAGGTGGCATGGGAAAATGGTGGGGAGAAGTAACCTTTGATGAATAAAACTACTGAGAACTTGGATAAATTGTTTGGTTTTAAGCTATAAATTTTCTTGTTTCAGACTGGCATTGCTCGGGTACCACTTGCTGGAGCTGCAGGAGGCCCTGGAGTTGGTAGGGCAGCTGGCAGAGGAGTACCAGCTGGTGTACCAATTCCACAGGCTCCTGCTGGATTAGCAGGCCCGGTCCGAGGAGTAGGGGGACCATCCCAGCAGGTGAGGAACCAGGAGAAGGTTTTATTTTATTGGCAGAATGTGACTAGAGCCTAAGGAGATGTACTTATTTTTTTTATTTCAGAATATTATGGGGGTACAGACATTTGGGTTACATAATTTGTTTTTGTACAATTTGAGTCAAAATTGTAAGTCTGCCTATCACCCAGATAGTGTGCTTTGTACCAGTTAGGTGTGAATTTACCCCTCCCTTCCACTCACCTCCCACCTACGTAATTTCTTTGAGTTTTATTTACTTGCATATCTGCACTTAAGTGTTGATTGATTAGTTCCAACTTAGTATTGCGTACATGTGGTGTTTGTTTTGCCATTCTCGTGGTACTTAGAAGTATGGTCTCCAGTTCCATCCATGTTGTTACAAAAGATATTAGTTTATCATTTTTTTTAATGGTTGAGTAGTACTCCCTGGTATACATATACCATATTTTAATTATCCACTCATGTATTGATGGGCACTTGGGTTGTTTCTACTTCTTTGCAAATGTCCTGTCACACAGTTTAGTTTCTCTCATATCATATATCATGATCTGAAATCATTAATAAATTTATTTGTATTTAAAAAATATTCTTTCTCCTTCTATAATTTGATATCCTGGATCAGCATTCCAACTATGTTATTCACTATGTCCCCACAGCAGAGAATAGAGCTTTGTCACATAGAAGGTATTTAATAAATGATTTATAAATTAATTTTGGGAGAAATTTGGTAAATTAAAACACTTTAAGATGGACAATATAAAGGTAATTTTCTCCACTAAGGTAACATGTGTAAATGTACATTAATTATTTCTCTGCAATTTTACCTATATATTCCTGAGTGGAGGTATTCAATGTCATCCATCATAAGGAAGTTTGTGTATCTTTGTCTTTCCTCGAGATATCTGTTGTTAAATGTCAACTCCCAGTACAATTAATGGAATTATGATACGAAGTGAAAAGCCAGAGAAGTTCTATCAATGTCAAAGACTAGTTGGAGTAAATTTAATCAAATTGAAGCAAATGGTAGTCTTACACCCAAAGTGGGTACTGGGATCACACATAATGAACTCACCAGAACAAATCTCATTAGAAAGAACATCTTGGATAATACATTCTGGATGATGTTTTTAATTGCATAATCATTGTGTGGCTTTTAGCTTGGACAGATAGCCAAATATTCCATATCTGTTTATTTTGTGACACATGATTATTTTTTATAGGGCATTTACTGATGTAGCATTCTGAAATCCAGCAGTGGGTGACAAAGTTCATCTCATTTCTTTCCTTTCCTTCCCTCCTATTTACTAGTTTACATATAAATGGTCTTGTGTCAGACAAGTTCTTATTTGAATCTGAATTGCACTGATACCAGAAATATTTGCAAATATTTCTTGACATGTCATCAAGCATCTTGTCAATTTGTAGCTTCCAAATTTATAGACATACAAACATTCCAAATGCTCTTCTCAGCTCAAGAAAAACACCAAATTTACTCTATAAAAGGGATTTGTCAACAAGATCTATGTGAGGGCCTAATGCTATTTAAAAGCCAGAAACGTTTTCCTCCATTTAAAAAATTCCATTGCATTATACTCCAATTTTATATAAACATTGCTTTTAAAGAAATTATATCAGAAAATAAATTATTGAACTTTTATGAAGATATGAGGAAATCTTCCTTGTTTAGAAATGAATGATATTTCTCCTTGAAATGTTAAATAGAAAAAACATCAAACTGGATACTGAAAATGCAGGCAAATAATTTCTTACCCATTTTCTTAACTGACATTTCACATAATTAAAGTTTTCTCATAGTTTGGCATAATATTCAGAAAAAAAGATTTTCTGTCTTTCAAAAGAGATGTTATATGAATGTTTAATTGCTTATTTCTGTCTTTACCTGCTCAATGATATAGCTGCAGTACACATACAAATCCTGATTTTACGGTTGCAGAAAATAATTAAATGTACTTTTTTTTTCCTTAGAGGGTCTCTTGAAGAGAAGAAATGTACTTTATATAGTTGGTTATAAGTAGTGATTCTCCTTGAAGCAAATCAAATAACTAAAATTCCAGTTTTATAAAAGAGATGTCTTGGGGGATAGGGAGAGAAGAAACTACCTTAAATAAGCACATTTAACACTGGATTCTTTAAAATACTAAATTTGATTTATGATTTATTATTGAAAATGATTTGTATAAGTTTTGGGGAACATAATGCACTTATCTCTGAGCACATGATTAAAGTTGTGATCTTAGCTATGGTTTTGATATTAACTATAGGTGCAGAAGTAGCAATTAATAGGTTCAAATCAGCAAAAATACTGTATGTTTTACGAAACCTTTAATTGCTATTCTTGAGGAAACTTTAAAAACTATCAAATTATTCCATAACACATTTTGTAATCTTACCTATCCTTTAATTACATAAATTCTAAACCTTAGACTGAAAATGAAACAAAGTAGTCTAGTCTTATAAATAACTTTCCTTTGGTACACTGTTAAATTCCTAATGACATTATTATACACTATTTAATTAAGAAGATGCCATATGTTGCACGCATCTGAAAAAGAATGGTGAAAAGGACACTATAATTTTGGATAATCAATTAAGCACATGTAAAATGCTGATTTTATTTTATTTTCCAAGAAATAACATAATGTAAAGCACACCATCTATTAGGGCTGCCTTCAAGGTTTGTGGGTTAACAGGCCAATATTTTTTGGTAAGGTCTCTGGCTATATAATCAATTTGATTAAACAATATATTATAAAATTCATTGATCCACATGAGATATATTGATTTTTCAATAAACATTTGTAATAATTGATAGGAAAGAAATACAGGCATGTGTTTATTTTCTAATCACATAAAAATCCTCCATAGTGTTCAAGTACCATTTCTTACTGTTCATGTCCAGGAACCATTTCTTGATGTCCTTTATTTTTAAATGAACTGTTGCTGCATAATTTCATATCTCTCAACACTTGATATTATGGGTTGAATTGTGCCCCCTTCCAATTTATATGTTGAGTCTTAATTCTCACTACATCAAGATGTGACCAAATTGGAGATAGGTTTATTGTCGATGTAACTTGTTAGGATGGTTGGCTCCCAGTGCAAGGTAACTTGTGCCCTCATATAAAACGGAAATTTGGACACAAACACACACACACAGAAAAATCACTATGTAAAAAGTAGAGTTATGCTGCCACAAGCCAAGGAACTATCAGAAAGTAGGACAGAAAACTGGAATAGAAACTTCCCTAACATTTTAGAGGGAGATTGTCCCTACCAACACCTTAATCTCAGACTTCTGGCTTCCAGAACTGTGAGACAATGCATTTCTCTTGTTGAAGCCACTCAGTTTGTAGAACTTTGTTATGGCAGCCCTCGCAAACCAATATATGTGGGAAGAAGGTAGCCAACTGTTGTTACCTCAAATACCATGGCTCTTCATAAATCATGTTTATTCAAATGACACAGATCTTCAGATTTTGTAGTCCCACAATATCATTTATTTAATGCTTTAATACTTTTTACATTATTCCTCATGATACTGCATCATCCCTCGTGCTGTTGGTAAATATTGGCTTTCAATGACCCTCAAAAGGTTATGACTATATTTCATTTAGAATGACCATGAATGAAAGTTTTGGCCTGAGCATGTAAGAAAATAGAAGCAAATAATTCATTTTTTAGTCAGGTTAAATTGCTATATAGAATTTTATAGTATAAATGTAGAATAACACATATTCCAACCATATATCTTCTTGAAGTGTTTAGGCCATTATCAATGCATTACTAGATCTTTTTCATTGTAAACTGTACTCTTGCCATTCAAACATCACTTGCTGTGGGGAGGACAGTCACCAAGTCTATGAATGGAGTGATAAAAGTGATTCTGTTTGCCAAAAAATATCCATTCTTCTTTGCATGACTTAAGATCCACCCAGAAGAGCAAAATGTCGCCATATGTATCAGAGGCAAGAAAGAACATTAATTGATATGGCCCATTGCACTATAGAGTAAAAGCCTTCATACCCTTTGAGGGTAAAAGAGAGGCAATACCTCTACGACTATCTGACATGAAGTGGATGTTGAGGGGGGAAAAGATGCCTGTTGCCACTCCCCGGGATAGATGGCTGAAAACTTAGGTAAAATCCCATAGATGGGGAGATCAGTGATGTACCACTGACATTCCAGAATCCTGAACTTGTCTTGTGTCCAGTGTGCATGAGAGTTACCTTAAAATAAGCATGAAGGAATCACTCTGGACTCTGAATGGCCTCACAAAAAAGTGGGCAACACAATGAAAATTATTTGCCCAGCAGAATGCCTTGCTAGAATGCAGTATACTACAAATCCAACATTGCTCTTTAGTTTAAATACGGCAGCACATACTTCTACATCTACTCACTTCAGGCGCTTGACAATAAGTATTTTAAAAATAAACAAATAATTTTTTTTTTTTGAGACAGTGTCTCACTGTTTTGCCCAGGCTAGAGTGAGTGCCGTGGTGTCAGCCTAGCTCACAGCAACCTCAAACTCCTGGGCTCCATTGATCCTTCTGCCTCAGCCTCCCGAGTAGCTGGGACTACAAGCATGCGCCACCATGCCCGGATAATGTTTTCTATATATTTTTAGTTGTCCAATTAATTTCTTTCTATTTTTAGTAGAGATGGGGGTCTCGCTCTTGCTCAGGCTGGTTTCGAACTCCTGAACTCAAACTATCCACCCGCCTCGGCTTCCCAGAGTGCTAGGATTACAGGTGTGAGCCACCATGCCCGGCCTAAATAATGTTTTTAAAAGAAGCAAAAAGAGTTGGAAAAATGTAATGGGTGCCATCAATGGTCTGGAAATCTTGAAAATATGTGGGAGGAAGCAAGTAAGCAAACTCAATAGAGAACATGGATATTACAAACATAGACTTTCCTAGGGAAACCCTGGGTCAACTGTGACAGAGGACTTGGCAAAATCAGGGAACAATTACCAAAATAATTTATTTTATAACTGGTAATTACAAAAGTAGATAAACAATACTGTTTCTTGGAGAAAATAAAGTAAGTGACAGGAAGGGATTTTGCTTTCCAGCTAAAGACTAAGGACTGGTTTCTGAAAAGTAGGAGAGATATGTTAAGCTATGGATCCTAGAGAGGGTGCTGGGACAGGAAAGAAAATCAGAATAAAAGAATAAAGGCTGAAGTGCTATTATGTCCTGATTCTAAGATAAAGACACTTCTTATTTTGCCAATTGTGGAAATTCCCTTAGAAACTCCCACAGGAACTCTTCCCACTTACTAGAAGTAATGACTAGTACATCTATTCAATGGTAGCATTTGTTGGGGAATAGCTGCATACACTGCAAGAGAAAGCCATCTCAACTCCTTATTCAGACAACAAAGCTCATATATTGTAAGTAGGAACACCCAATAAAAGATAATATTAAATTCAAAGGAAAATAAAAGCCTAAACAAAATGAGTTAATATAGAATGAAAAACAAAATATAAAAAAGTAGACAAAATAAAAACAGGACAATGGACAAAGAGTTAACTCAAGCAAACAAAGATATTCTTTAATAAAATTCTAATTACTATCCTCAGATCCAAGGATAGTATTTCTGCTTTTAAAAAAAAAAAAGTACAAAGAGGCTGGGCATGGTGGCTCATACCTGTAATCCTTTGGGAAGTTGAGGTGGGAGGATCACTTGATGTCAAGAGTTTGAGACAAGCCTGAGCAAGAACAAGACCCCATCTGTATAAAAAAATAGAAAAATTAGCTGGGCATGATGGCATGTGCCTGTATTCCTAGTTACTCTGGAGGCTGAGGCAGAAGTATCACTTGAGCCCAGGAGTTTGGGGTTGCACTGAGCTCTGATGATGCCGCTGCACTCTACCCTGGGCAACACAGTGAGATCTTGTCTCAAAAAAAAAAAAAAAAAAAAGTGAAAAAAAGCAAAAGTTACGAACTTTTTAGAAAAATAAATTCTGTTTGAAAGAACCAGCATTTGGGTTAATTAGTTATTCAAGGACAAACTGTCTTCAAGTTTTGTCTGTGTCACTGTGGTGTTTCTGTCTTGTGTCAACTTACTGAAACTCGAGCTATACTTTCCTAGAAAACACTTTCCTGAATGGAAGTTGTTCAAAAGAAAAATTTGCAAGCCTTTAGAAGGTGGAAGTGAAATAACAGCTTACTCTCTAAAACTTGTCCTGATTACATGCCATGAAAGACAAATAGACATGCCCGTGAATTCCAGCATATTCTCTCTGTCCCTCACTCTGTGTTCAGCTCTTCTTCGTGATGGCCAGGTCCATCATCAGATGGAGGTAGAAGCTTCTACAGACTTCACCAATTCTCCTTCCTTGTCTCATTCTGGAAGCTAGATGTATTCAGTTTACCACATTTCCTTGTAAACTCTATCTTTTGCATCTGCATCATTGCTTCAAGAGTGCTGGCTGTTTGTTGACTTTCTCTGATTTTCCAACTTTCCCTTTGGAAACTTTCCTGCTCCACCTTTTACCACAATTGGGTAGGTCTAATTCCTATAATAACTCCCTAATTGTATAATACTAATTGTGGTTCTGCTTCTCTGATTTACCTCTATGTGTGGGATAATTTCTCTCCTAAGTAAAGTAAAGGTGTCAATTAAAGCAGGTATTTTCACACTATATAATCTCTGAGGTCCAAGAAGATTGCAACGAGCAGCTCAGTGACACATAATATGAGGCAGGTAAACATAGCCGAAAGGGCAGACATGCATGCTCTGCCTTCAACAGAGTAGCTATTATTTTACCTGTTTTATATGCTTGGCTTCTGTTATGATTTCGAGAGAATCAAGTGATCAGTGTCACCTACTCCCATATTTGAAACTACTGTAGTAGACAATCTGTAATATGCCATTTAACTCTAAATCTATTCAATATGAGTACATTAACTCCAAAATAATGTTTTCAAAGCTCCTCTGCCTGCCATGGTAGTTTCCAGAGTTTCATTCTCTTTACATGTCTCTATCAAAATAGTCTTTCTAGGAAAGCCTACTTACTTACCTTATGGTTTTATTCTCTATCTGGTCAATGATGACCCTCAAATCTACATATATAGCCTAAATGGCTCTCCTAAGGTATATATCTATATTATAGAACCTACTGGTGGTCCTCACATATATAATATAAACAGCTTTAATTCAACATGTAAATCATAGAACTAATTATAAATTATCATATTACCTTCAAACATGAACAGTACTCTAGTAGGTCCTTTTTTAATAATTGAAATCATCATCACTAAGTTATTTCTAAAAACAATAAACCAGGATGTCTTCCTAGTCTTTTCCCTCTTCCTTATCACCACCTTCACACACCCAAGTAATCCACTTGGCCACAAAGCCCTTTATATTCCATCTGTCAACTTTCTCAGCCCTCTTGTCTTCATTCTTAATGCTTTTTCATTTATTCAGAATCTTATAACTTCTTTTTCTTTGTTTTTAAACAGCTTTTTGGAGACATAATTCATATATAATACAATCCACCCACTTAATGTATATAATTCAATGTTTTTAATATATTCATAGATGTGTACAACCATCACCATAGTAAAATATAGAACATTTTTACCACCTGAAAAAGAAACACTCTGTCCTGCATCTATCACCACACTGTAACTTCATCTCCCCCAGCTCTAAACAACCAATAATCTACTTACTGTTTCCATAGATTTTTCTATTCTGGATTTTCATATGAACGGAATCATCTAATATGTAAACTTTTGTGACAAGCTCCTTTCACTTAGCAAAATTTTGTAAGGTTCATCCAAGTTCTAGCACATATCAGTATTTTATTCCACTTTAATGGCCAGATAATATTTACTTGTACGGATGCTCCATATTTTATATGTCCATTCATTGTTTAACTGGCATCTGGGTTTTTGTCATCATTTGGCTATCATAAGAAACGCTGATACAAAGATTTTAATTAAAGTGTTTGTGTGGACATGTGTTTTCATTTCTCTCAGGTATATAAGTAGGAGTAGAATTGTTAGGTCATATGGTAACTTCATATTTAATCATTCAAAGAACTGCTGCTGTTTTCCAAAGTGAATACACCATTTTACAATCTCCCTCATCATTTCTAATTTGGATTACACCAACAAGCCTTCAGCCTTCAATCTCCCACCATTCCTTCACCCCAGCCTTCCAATCATCCTCAAAGTTGTTCAGTCTAAGCCAAGTATTATAATGTTACTCTTTGCATAACACCCTCCAGAGTTCCTATTATTGTCAAGTTAAAGGTAAACTAAACTACAAACTCCTCATGAAGTCTCTTTCTGTAGACTCTATCTTTTTTTTTTTAATGTAAACCTTACTTTCCGGTAATAACAAACAATTTGAATTTATGTAAAGGTGCCGTGTTTACTATATACCTACATGCTTTTACACTTGATGTTTGCTCAACTAGGCTTTCCGTCTCTCCATATTATTTGTGTATCTAATTACTATTATCCAAAATATGTGATCTCAGTAATAATATCTACCAGAACGATGACCTAGGTCAGCCTCCCTCAACCTCCCTTAGCGTTTTATGTTTACTTCCAGCAAAGGATTCATTGTGTTTAATTTTAATTTCTAGTTTCTGTAATATGTCTTTAAAATAAACTGAAAATTCATTGAAGTCAGTGACTGTATATTTTATCTCCTCTTCTCTAATGACTGAGAGATAGTAAGAAAACAATAACTATGTGTTGAATGAATGGATAAATAAAAACGGTATTATTGGATCACTTCAACATAACAATATGTGAATCATAAACTAATTTTTTCTGCAAGTCTGCACTCAAATTAAAATAGTGTCTAAGAAAATAAGAACACATAAATATTTGAATTATTATTAACATCTGAATAAAATAATTTAATTAAATCTGCATGACCTTCTATCAATCCTATCTCTAGGGTTATCTACCAAATGCATGGGAATTGGGGATCATATTGAATTCAGCTCAGCATAAGTAATGCCACAAACATTTGATGATACCAAAGTTTGGATAAGAGTTTGGAAGTTTAAAATTTTGCATGCAGCTATTTTCAGGCAGAGCTATAAACATTTTTTTTGAGTGTTGAATGAATTCCCAGAAGGCAAGAAAGAAGTTCCACTAATGGAAAATAAATAAATAAGCACCCAACACCTGTGTATTCAGAAATAGCAAGCACTGAGAAGTTCCTAAATTGGTTATAGCTAAAGCTTGACAATTGTCTTTTATCAAGACAAAAATAACTGGGTGCCATGGTACCACAGCTGTGAAGGCTTGTTAAAACAGGTGAGATTGACACATCAAATTATCAACTTCAACAGAGATTACACTGGAAATCCATCAAAACGAGGCCAAGACTTTCTGCTGGGGGTTGAGGACAGAGGAAGGGAGATGAAATGCAAGGGGCAAAAAAGATAATGTAATTTGATATATTTTTGTTTCTAACCCTGCTATCAACTTAAAAGATAAACATCCACAGAGCTACTCTAGTTACGGATGGTCAATCTTAAAGTGCAGATCATGTGACTGTATTCTTTTCCTCTTTTAGCTTCTACTTTAAAAATCTCCCATTTGAAGTGATTTCTCCCAGCACATATGTGAATGTATCTGTGTGCGAAATCACACAGTCATGATACTCATTTTCTGGTTCCGAATCTCATGCTGCCTCTAACAAACCATGTTTCTTGAGTCTTATGAGAAAATGCAGATTTATATACTTATTTCTCACATGACTTATACTCTCTAAATCCTAATTATAAAAAATACATAATATTTTATACTATATATTACTTCGTTGAAATTCTGTCTTGTCATAATTTTCTGGAATAGGCTCTGTCATATAGTACGAGTAAAGATTTGTTTTAATAAATAAATAGATTAATGATTGAATCTTATTATTAGTGTTTTATTTTAACTCAACAGAGATGAATGCTCAATCGCATATAGCCTACCAATCTTTTTACTTAATAGTTCATTAAGGTTAATATAGATCATTGTGAAAATATTAACTAAGAATCCCAATTTTAAGTCTAATTCATTACCACTTTGTCCATTTATTAAAGACTAAAAGTAGAAGAAGGCCACAAGTCCAATTTTTAGCTTTTTATTCAGAAATCTATAATGGTAGCAAACCATTTGGGGGGAAATTGGAAAAAATAAGATCAAAAAAGAAAAAACAAATTAATTTTTCTCTTTATTTTCACCAGATTAGCTGATGCTTAATGCAAAATAAAAAAAATATTCAGAAAACTATTTAATTTTTAAGATAAGTTTTAATTATCTTATTCTCTATATAAAAGAATTCATCAATTCAACAAATAATTTATATTGTTGAAGGAATGGTAAGCTTAGAAGCCATTCTAAATCTTGTCCTGGTTATCACTGCCAATAGATACCTTCTAGAAACTCAACACTATGGACTTGTATGTATTCAAACCTTGCCAATGAGTCATAATTCTAACAATTCAACAAGCACATACATAACACCTAGCACCTTCAAAAGCCTTTGCATGCAATTCTTTTTTAAATGTATGCTTTCACTACAATGTATTAAATGTCAAAAAATATGTATTAAGTGCATCACAGTTCATGGATCTTACCATATTTTGGTAATATTTTAACATGTCGAAAGCATACTAAGTATATTCATAATTGTCTTAAAAATAATTTAAGCTGTTCTCTAATTTTCCAAGAACTACCTAGTAAATGGTGTCTTCATACTTACCTCTAGCAAAGCAAGATATTTGTCCATCTGAGATTAGCAGTGAAATTCTGAACTCAAAATGTTTGTCAGCCTAGGCTTCATTTTTTTTTTTTTTTTCTGAGATGGTTATGGTGATGGCATCTAACCAAAATTCCTGAGCCAGTATTTACTGAATCAAAGGCAATTCCAATACTTCAAGCTCTCTCTAATTTCAATTGGTTGTAGTTTAAAATGAAATCGATTATTTTCCAAGATCTGGAACTGGATGGGCCATTGAGAACACTGAGCACTTATGTAATTATCCAGTGACAACTACTAAATTCCCCTTATTTTTAGCCTCTGCCCTGATACGTACTTTTAACAATAGTCATTAATTCACTGAGCTCAAAATCTATACTAAGTGCTTCCTAAAACTTCCAGTTCTAACTACCACCCTGAAAGGTGAATGTTATTAAACTCATTTAATAAATTAGCACAGTAAGGTTCAAAAAGCAATGTCCTAGGTAGTTATCAGAATAGAACAGAACATAATACCAATAAGTTATAATAATTATTAATAATTATGTAATTTGATATAATTAATGATAACCTTACTACTATAGTGAACACAAATAGAGCTTATGATGATCTGGCATTCTTTCACATATTAATTTCCTCAAAATCATTCTATCTGTCTCAAAAGACATCCATTTTACAGGAGGAACCTGAAGAACAGAAAGTACAAGGAACTTGTCAGCTATTTTTGACATGTAGGACTAAAACCTATACATTCTGGATCCCAAATCTGTGTTCTTCCTATACTACCAGGCCTACTCTATTGAGCTCTTCTGACTAGAATTCTATTAATAGTTTCATCACAGGACTGAAATCTTACTTAAAACCCTGGCCTTGGGGCTAAAAAACAAAAGACTTGCTAACATCCAAGTGTTTGGACTCCGATTCCATCACTAGATTTTGCTTGTCTGGGTAGGAACCAGGAAATAACTACTGCTTGAATTGCAATTACACTTGCCATACTGTTTAGAATCACCTATCCAGAGAATTCAGGAGATAATCTTTCAAACAGATTGATTGTTTCCAGGACCTCTATCCTTTCCTCTTAAATATTTCTTGTCATAGGGTATACTGCAACTATGGAGAGAATCAAGACCAATTCTCTCACTCCTCTGGAGGAGTGCAGAAGTACAGACAGCTGAATATCTTTCCTCTATTTATGAGGAAATGAGAAAAAAGAAACTCTGAATGTGCTTTTAGAAATATGATCTTTTCCAACATTTTAGGTTATGATGTTATAGCTACCATATCTGATTGGCATTCCTCCCTTGTTATTCATATTTAGTGGTAGATATTTAGACAAAATTTAAATTTCTGGCCACTTTCAATTTTTTTTCTACCATGAAAAAATAATCTAAGTTCATATGCAGCTCAGAACGGCCCCTTTCCTTCCAATAACATGCTTATATCAAGATTCTGTTACATATAATAGAGCATTGTGCCAGTTGCCTCAATCCTATGGTATAATTGGGATTAGCTGTGTTAATGCATAGTAAGGAACAAGGTGAGAAATTCATCATGGGATATGATTAGTTTAACTTTCACAAGTCCTGAATTTTAGTCCAAAATTTGGATCTCTATATCTTTATAAAATAATTTAAAATCAGGGATTGTGATGTTCCCAATTTTGTTCTTCTTTATCAAGATTACTTTATTTCAAATCTTTTGGGGTTTTATATGAATTTTAAGACTTTTTTCCTATTTCTGTGAAAAAATGACATTGAAAGTTTGATAGGAAGTGCATTAAGTCTGTAGATCACTTTGAGTAGTATGAGAATTTTAACAAAATTTAAAGTTAACGGTCATTTGATGCACAGATGATTTTTATGAGCATTTACTAGCAGAATATGTGTTTTCTTCTGGACTATCAACTCGTATACAGTGACATTGTCTAATTCATACCTGCATTATTGCTACTTAACAGTGAGTAGAACACAATACATTTCAAGAAAAGTGGTTGAATATGAATTAAAAAAGAAAATGTGTTTCTCTATCAAAAGGTCCATATATCTTAAGAAGGAAAAAACGCAACATATTATTAAAAGGAAGTACTGAGTTTTAACACAGGAGGAGAAACCTTTACCAATGATGTCATAAGTAAAGAAATTCTTATACTGATTCTGTTCTTATTCTATATTTTGGTGACACACTAAAGAGAGAATGTTGAACAGCTTGAATTCTCTAGAAAACAAGCAACACAAACCAAACCAGAAGTAACCTTCTTACTCCACATATTTTATGCACAATACCTAGATAACCCAAATCAAAATACAACAAAGTCAACAGAAGCAGACTCACAGCTATCTAGTTATCAGAATTCACTGATCATGACATTAAAACAATTACAAATACGTTAAATAACTTACAGAAAATATTAATATATTGGTGAAGAAATGGCATATTTCATGACAGAGAAATAGACAAAAGTCTAGTGAAAAATACATCTGAAATATATATATATTTTTTCAGATCTATCAGATAGATCTTGCAAAAGTAAAAAAAAAAGATGAATGGAATTGAAAACTGATCAAGAGAAATTAACAAATACGAAGCAGAAAGAAAAAAATCAATGAAAAATATTAAACAAAGCAGTTGGAATATTTGGAATTAAACTAAAGAGACTAAATTATATATAATCAAAATTCCAAAATAACCAAAGATATAATAACCAAAAACTTCTGAATGTGATGAAAATCCCTCCAGAATAAATATAAAATAAACCACACTGAGGCATAATATAGTAAATTTGAAAAAAATAAACAGAGAAAGAGCTTTCAAATTATGAAGAAAAAATAAAAAAAAATTATTTAAATTAAATCTAAACTTATTATTCACCTTTAAATTCTAACTATATGAATTCCTAAAAGAATTTTTTTCATAAATAGGGAAATGATAAAACTTAGATTTATAGGAAGAAATGAAGAGTGCTGAAAATGGTAAAAATATGAGTAAAAATTAAAACTACTTATTTATTTAAAAGATAACTGTTTGAAGCAGTCATCTGCAAAAACAAACATCTGTAGGAGTAAAATGTATAACAAAATTTTAACAAATCACTGGGGGAAGTAGATTAAAGTGTACTATTATACTTTAATCTGATTAAAGTATAATGTTATACATTTTCATTTTTATAAGTAATACTATTTTAAAGTATAAACTAAAATGGTTAAATTATTCAAATAAAAGGAGAAGGCATTCTACAGTCAGAAAAGTTCATAGGAAGTAGTACAGTAGAAGTAGACTTCAAGAGTTCTGTTTCAAAAGGTGTTTTCATCTTAAATAGTTCTATTTCTAAATGTACGATTAGTCAAGTTTTAAAAAATTATAAATACCTGTGAATTGCACCAAGCAACCTTCCTTTTAATCTAAAACGTTCCAACATTACTCTTTTCAGCCAATTCGTCCATTTGGAAAAATGACCAATTTCTGATTTCAATCACCACAGATTGGTTTTGCTTATTTCATAATTTCAGAAAATAGAAATCATCCATCATTTGTTCCACAAAATGTCTGTGAGATATATGCTTTTTATTTCTTATAACAATTGTGTGTTCATTGCATGAACTAGATCAAAACTGAAGTTCAAATTTTTTACATCCTTACTGATTTTTTTCCCTGTACTTGTAATTACTGGGAGAGGACTGTTGACCTTTTAGAGTCATTCTTGTCATAAAAAATGGGTCAATTGCAATGTCATTCAAGAATATGCAAATTTGAGTTAAGGGAGAAAAGTTTGTTGATTGAATTAAAACATTTTAGTTTAAGTGTACAAAGTTTGAGAAATCATTAAGATACAAGTAGTGTGAAAATATTGAATTGGTAGCTGGAGGTTTGAGAAAATAAGCTAATGCATATAAAAGAATTAGTACAGCTCTCAGAGAATAGTAATTGCTTAATAATTATAAAGTGCTATAATAACTATAATCTTTGAGGATTATTCATTTTATTTCTGTCCTTGGTTATAAAGAACGAGGATCTACTACATTTTTCACTGCTGTCTTGGGGGAAGTAAAAGCTCTTGACTTTCAATATACGTAGTCATATAAGCTTTGAAGTGAACTTGAAATGAAATGCTCAATATATTACTAACTATAGTCACCATGCTGTACAGTAGATTTCTTGAACTTATTCCTTGTATCTAAGTGAAATTTTGTATCCTTTGACTGACATCTCTCCGACCCCCACAACCCCTCCAATCCAGCCCCTGGTAACCACCATTCTACACTCTACTACTATCAGATCAACTCTACATTTCACGTGAGTGAGATCATGTGGTATTTGTCTTCTTGACAAATGCTAAGTGGATATAAAGTGTTCTCACCACAGAAGTGATAACTGTGTGACACAATGCATATGTTGACTAGCCAGATTTAGTCATTCTATAATTTATATACACTTCAAAACATCATGTTGTACATGCAAATACATACAATTTTATCTGTCAATGTAAAAAATTAAATTAAATTAAGAAAAAAGAAAGCACTCAAAGGAGAGGAACTTTTACTTAGAATTCAAAAAAATTGTGAATTTTACCCTTGAGAACATATATTACATTTTGTTTGAAATTATTAGACATCTATAAAATGCAACTACAAAATACACATTATTTTCAATCTATGTAGTATATTCCCCAAATTTTACCATAAACATTTAGTAATTATCACAGGAATAACATCATATAGAGAATATTCTTTGATGACAAAAGTATTGAATAAGAAGTATTTATTCTTGGGCTCAATGAAAATTCTAGTTTCCAGAAACATTATATCTTAATCCTCTCTCTCAGTATAATTTACCTCTTTTTTGTTTTCTTGATTATATATCTCAAAATTTATAATTATTTAATTGCAATTGCTCTTTAAAACAAGTAACATTATGAAGATTGTCATGAGAAGTATTTCTCTCTAGACAGAGAGATATCTAAATTTAATATTTCACAGGATCAGCATCGCAAATGATGACAGATTCCTGAATCTCCCACTACAAATGTGTGTATGAAATGGAGTATAATAAATAGGAAAGCTGTAACAAGATGTGGTTCTAGATCTGGTAGCCATGTAGCCATTTAATCCACTCAACTGGAAACCAAAATTGGGTACTATAGATAGAGCACAGTAGCAACACTTCTAGTGAATAAAAGTTAATGGTTTCAGTTTATGTGCCCTGTGGAGAAGAGGTGAGGGCATGAACTTCAGAGGAACACAGCATTTAGAAAAGGCTGGAACAAGAATGTTTTGAAAATAGTATTGGAAAATGATAGAGTTAGTACAGAAAATTCGTGGCCTTCCTCAGCCAATAGGAGGACACTATAAGGCTGAAAAATAGAGTTATATGAATGAAATAAGATAGTCTTTGACTCTACCTACTGACCTTCACTTGAAGAACATTTCTTTCCACTTTCCAGATAGGAAAAATACTTAATGTTATCATTAGTATTTTCTTGGCAATTTGTTAGATTATGTATATATAACCAAAAAAAAAAAAAAAAGAAGTGTTTCACCAAATCCAGAGTGGTAAGGAATATGTAAATGTCATTAGAATAATGAATATTATTTTCTTTTTTATATTCTACTTCACTCCAGAAAGCATACACAAGAAAGTGTCAGGATTCCCAAGGCCAACCCTTGCTGTGGGGTTTATTCAAATGAATTATTTGCTAAGCTATGAAACCCCTGATGTATCTCTGGTTTCCTTTTCATGGAATACACAATGAAAAAGTGAAAAGAACATAACTCATAAAAACTACGTCTTCTTCTGAAAAGTTATGAAAAGTATGAAGAATATAAAATATGTGTTCTTAAAATGTGGTCTTAAAACCAAGTGCACTTGAATCATTTTATTTTTGATTAACAATTTATATAACTTGTTCATTCTTCAGACTAACTGAACAAAAATTTCTACATTAGGGACTGGGAATCTGGATCTTAATACTTGCCCTTGAATCTGGCATGCACCCCAATACTTGAAAATCACAAACTACTCTTACAAATATTCATAGAAATAATCGCTGAAGTAATTTGTTCATTTTGACATCACTTGGTACATCCCTCAAATGCTATTAGAGATTAGTTTTCTTTTACATTTAACATCTGATTAATGCATAAGTAAAATTTTCGACTTTTATTGAATAAAAATGTATTTCGTGTTGCAGTTCAGTTAGTAAGTTAATGATTCATGAATTAAATGATTTATAGAATATGAATCATAATTCTGTTGTAGTTGGCTTTATGGTTGAAACTATTCTCTGTTCTTTTAACCCTTCCAAAAAAGGTGAAACATATTTTGTCAGAAAGTACTTGATGGAGAAATAATTAGGAGAAAGTTTTCTCTCTCACTAGGAAAATAAAAAAAAAAAAAAGAGGAGAATTAAAAAGAACAGTGATGAATTAAGATCCAATAAACATAATAAACCTTAGATTTATTTGGGTAAATAGTACCAAATTCCTGAAAAATTCATGAAGCCAATGAAAATGAAATATTTTCTTTTGTGCCAGCTCCCCCCATGCTAGGCATTTTCTAATAGGAATGAAATTTCATGCTAGATTAGGGGAAAAAGACAAATAATATTACTAAACTGTCATTAATAATGTTCATGGAACAATGAAAATATCCAATATATTAAAATATATGGCAGCTGCTCTTGTCTTCAATCTGTACTTTACATATTGAGGGCATTAATATTCAAAAGAGGCAAAATTCTAACTTGATTTTGTATGATGCTGAGGCTTGTGAGTATTTCAAGGAGGAAATAGTGATCTAGAGGCCACAGCTTATTAAACAGAAGTTGAACAAATCACCCCAGATGCAGATAGCAAGGAGGTCAACTCGACAAATAAATAGACAAAAATATAATGATATCAGAACATTTATGCAAAGGCTCTTTTGATTTACTATGGGAAAATGTAGAAATGTGGAGAAGACACAAAGCAAATTAGATATATGTTTGGCTGGCTAAACCTCAGCGACACAACTGTGCTAACACAATTAATTTGTGCCAACAGACATGGAGTTCTCTATTGATATGTTATAAGGGTATACTGTCAACTATTCCCTATTAAATTATTTTTAACTGACTTAGATGGACAAATACAATGGATTTTTTGAATAAGAAACTTGGAAGAATATATTGTACAGTATAGTCAAGATAAAAAAATTATAAAAATGGGCTAACTTTAACAGGATGATACATTAGTTATCTCTTTATTACTATAAGAAATTTATCCCACAAAATAGTGACTCAAAAAAACACATATTTATTATCTCACACATAATTTGGTTAAGGAGTTTAATCAGGGATTAGCTACATCCTTTGTTTCAGGATGGGGCTGTCAGATAAAACACAAACCATCAGCTAAATTTGAACTTCAAATAAACAAGTTTTATTTCACTATTTTTGTTCCAAATATCTTACAGGATGCACTTATATGAGAAACTTATTTCTTGTTTATTTGAAATTCAAATTTAGCTAGACATCTGTTTTTTTGTTTGTTTATTGTTTTCTAAATCTGTCCCTCCTACTTCATGGCCTGACACATGACTACAGTCAACGTTTCAGTTAGTGATAAGGTTTCATCTGAAAGCTTCACTTTCAAGGTATATTTCTAAGCGCCTGTGGTTGTTGGCAGAATTCCGTTCATTGTAGATTGTTGGACTAAGAACCTATTGGCCGTATGTCACCCTGAGTTTTTTGCCAAGTGCGCCTCTCCACCAGATGGCAGTTAATAGGAATACATGATAGGTTCTTTGTTAGGAGCCCTCTACCCAATTATATAACTTCACAAAGGATCTTGGAAGACCATGAAAAATATTTATATTTTTTATCAGCAGTTGCAGTAAGATGATTTGATAATATTAATATTATTTGGCCACAAAACTAGACACAAAACATCCATAAGGTGATATTCTTTCTCTACTTTGTCTAAATAGACCAGCCATGATATATGCTCTTCTCTGAGTACCATGCATTAAAAGTAGTATCAATAAACTGGAAATAGCCAGATTGGTAAAGAAGATACAAAATATCAGATTTCTTTTTTTATTTCAAAATATTAAGGGGGTACAAGTGTTCTTGCTACATAGATGAATTATATTATGTTGAAGTCAGGGCATCTAGTGTTCTTGTCATTAGTGTAATATACATTGTACCTGATTGATAAGTTTTTATCCCTCTCCTCCTCCTAATCTCCCTCTTCTTAATTTCCAGTGTTCTTTACATCTTTCTGTGCCTATCTGTACCCATTGTTTACCTCCCACTTATTAGTGAGAACATGTTGTGTTTGTTTTTCCATTTCTGAGATGCTTCACTTAGGGTAATATTCTCTAGTTCCATCCAAGTTGCTACAAAAGACATTATTTTCATTACTTTTAATGTCTGAGTAGTACTCCATGGTGTGTGTGTATATATTTCCTTGTAGATCTTTCATCTCCTTTGTTAAGTATGTTCCTAGGTGTTTTATTGTATTTGCAGCTATTGTAAATGGCATTGAGATCTTGATTTAATTCTCATCTTGACTGTTATTTGTATATAGAAATGCTACTGATTTGTGTACACTGATTTTGTAACCTGAGACATTGCTGAATTTATCAATTCTAGGAATCTTTTGGTGGAGTCTTTACGGTTTTCTAGATACAAGATCATATTGTCAGCAAACAGGGTAGTTTGACCTCCTGTTTCCTGATTTACATACCCTTTATTTCTTTCTCTTGCCTGATTGCTCTGTTGGGGACTTACAGTTTTTAGGAGGAATGCTTTCAAGTTTTCCCTATTCAGTATGCTGTTTGGCTGTGTGTTTGTCATATATGGCCTTTATAACTTTGGGGTATGTTCCTTCTAGGCCTAGTTTGTTGAAAAACATGAAGGGTGTTGAATTTTTTCAAACACTTTTCCTGTATCTATTGAAATGATCTTTTTTTTTTTTGTTTTTTTTTTTAACATCTGTTTATATGGTGAATCACATTCATTGATATCTTATTGGGAATGGTGGAAATTCTTTGGCAGAGTTCCTTAAGGATAGAAGACTCAGAGGTAACATGATAAATATTTTCAATTGTCTGATAGCTTGTCATAGGGAAAAGGAGTGAAAGGTTGCCATGGGGCTTTAAAAGGAAGACAAAAATATGCATCTGAAAAATACTGAAGGGAAAATTTCCCTTCATTATATTCCCTACATTATAGAATACTTTTCTAACATAGCTAGTTCAAAATTAAATGGGATACATAGAGAAGTAATTATATTAAAACCAATATTAGTATTCAAATTTTCTTAGAAAAATTATTAGATAAAATTATGTAGATGTTTAGCTATTAGATCAGTGTTTGGAGTAAATAACTTTCAAGACTTCTTAAAACTCTGACATTCCTTCTTGCCAGATAATTTCTTTAGTAGACAAGAAAAAAATCTATAACTATGATAATATCAAAGAAGTGCTTTGAGAATGTAAAATAAAATTTTCCAAGTAGGAAAATCACAAAAACAAAAACAGAAACAATATCTATCACTTTTGTGAATTCTAGGTTTTAGAAAATAGAATTTTCTAAAATTTCTAAAAATATTTTAATTAGAAAATATAATAAAATAAAACTCTATTACACATCATTCTTTTAGAGCTAGCTGGGTTGAGTCATTTTGTTCTTTTTCAAATTGTTACATAATTTCTTGAGTAACCCAAAACATAATAAAATGTTCTATTAGAGTTGTTCCTGGAGGCCTTCTCAATATTTCTAAATGACTTTTATTTTTTATAGCAATGTTAGTGGTTCTCTTGAAACAAGAAACCAAGAACCATCTTTATCTCATTCCACTATAAGTGGAGGGCACAAGTTTTAGGGAACCTGAAACTTATACAGCTTGGAGACTGGGGAAAGAATTCAACATTGTAAATGCAAAATGAGGTCTTAAAATAGTAAGCATTTAAAAATGATGTCAGTAACATGGTGGAATAGTATTTTTCAGTACTTGTCCCCACACAGAAACTCTCAATTTGAACAACTATACATGCAGGAAAATATCTTCACAACAGGTAAGGTTATCAGTTGAGAAATTACAGTACCTGAGTGTAGCACAGAAATAAGAAAAGATGAACTAAAGAGGGTAGGAAGGATATAAAGAATAATGCCATGTTACTCATTCTACTCTTTCCCCAGCCCCAGTCAGCAAAGTGCTGAGAAAGATACTTTCATATAGGAAAATAAGAGTAAATTGAGCACCAGACTCCCCCTTGGATGATCCCAGCACTGGAACCAGCCCAATAAAACTCAGTACCAGCAAGGCCCCCGTGACCCCAGGCTCTAGGCCAGTGCCATAGACTCAGTTTCCATGCTCACCTCAGCATCATGCTAGTCCCACAGCTTCTAGCTCCAGGACTCCCCCATAGACAAGCCAGATCCAGAAGTATTGAGCTCCAGACCCATCTCAGCACCAGACAAGCTCTAGTGGCCCAAGGATTCAGGCCCACTCCACAGCTAGGGTGGCCCCACGACTTTTAACTCTAGGCCACCACCCTAGCACTGAGCCTTCAGGTCTGCCAAAATGCCAGGGCAGCCCCTGCAGCTGTAGGCTCCATACACAACCCAACTTGTAGGTCAGCTCCTGTGGACCCATGCTCCAGGATAGCTTCTCTGACCCCAAACACTGAAATCAGAATGAAGAGATATCTGCGGCTCTATGTTCATTGTGGCATTATTCTCAATAGACAAGATATAAAATCAACCTTTGTGTACATCAAAGCATGAATGGATAAGGAAAATGTGCTATACAGATGCTCCTAAACTTATGAAGGGTTATATCTTGATATATGTGTACACACATTCACACACACATACACACATGCAATGGAATACTACTCAGCCTTAAAAAAGGAAATTCTGTCATTTGCAATAACAAGGATGAACTTGGAAGACATTATGTTAAGTGAAATAAGCCAGGTGCAAAAAAGCAACTACCTAATGATCTCACTTATATGAGGGAACTAAAAGAGTCAAATTCTAGAAGAAGGAAACAATAGTGGTTACCAGGGGATCAGGGTGGGGAGAGATTAGGGAGATGTTGGCCAAAGTATACAAAATTTTAGTTAGACATGAGGAATAAGTTCAAGAGATCTATTGGACATCATGGTGATGATAATTAATAATAATGTATTTTATATTGAAAAAATTACTGGGAGTTTTTAAATGTTCTCACCACAAATAAATGATAAGTATTTGAGGTGAAGGGAAATAATATTTAGTTGTTTTGATAAAAGAAATCACATTAAACATTTAAAACTAATAAAAAATACACAAAATTATTATAATTTTCCATTAATTAAATATCTGAAGTATATTATTAATATTATTTTATTTCCACAGTTTTGATTACATCTTCAAAGTTTAATATTTTTATGATATCATTTCAACAAATAATAACCAGATAACCCATTTATTTCCTATCATAGTTTGTTTTAACATATTTCTTTTTATTTAAGGTTCACAACTTTGTATTGGTAATGTCATGAATGTTTAGGATTATTGAAAAAATACAGAAATACATCAATCATCTTGCAAATATATGCTCTAAATTTTATAGAATTTTCTAAATTTTGCTTTGTGCAATTAAACTATGTTCCTTCTCCCCTGCTCTCATATTTCTGATTTTCAAAACTGTGGGGCAAATTCATATTGAGAAAGGAACTCTGACTCTGAATGTGTTGTCATCCATGTGAGACAACAGAATTAAAGTTATTCATTCCTACATTAGCATGATTAGCAATAACTTAGCTACACACAAAGGTGAATGCAAATCACATACACGCACACACACAAACACACACACATTATATCAATATAGAGTAACAAACCTATACTAAATGGACATAGAAACCTAAACTCCACTAAACTTTAAGTGCCTGTCAGCATCTCAACTTCCATTAAGCCACTTCAGCACCATTTAAATGAAAGGAAATGTGATAAAAAGGACATTAGAACAACACAATGCACTTATCAGATCTTGCTTAAAAAATTTTAGTTTTCCAAATTTTATAAAAATCTATGTTTCTTTGAAAATGTTGCTCAGGCATCTCCCAGGGCCTTAAATGATTAAAAAAATGTAGGATTCCTGAAACTTAGCTTTCCACCTCCTTTACTGCATGGAAAATGCTATGATCAAATTGGTCTCAACAAACATTCTTTTCAACACTAACTTTTACAAGACATAAGTAAAGGCAAAAGGAAGGGGTGGGAAGGGAAGCTCAAGATCAGGAGAGAGAAGCTTCAGGTAAGTAAGCCTCAAGCAGAGAATAAGGGCAATATCAGATACAGATTGGAAGTCTCTAATCTGAAAATCTGAAATCTGAAATGCTTCAAAATCCAAAATGTTTTGAGAGTCAGCATGACTCCACAAGTGCAAAATTTGATTCCTGACTTCATATGACAAGTTGAAGTTAAAGGCATGTGCACAGCCCACAGTTTATTCAGGATCCCCAAGAGAAAAAGAGATCCTTCCACTCCTACCACCCTAGCCCCCTTCAGCTGCCATATATATATATTTAAATTCATGGCCAGATTTCCCCATTCAACCACATGCACAAAAGGTAATAAAATGGTATATGTGCAGGCTGGATGTGCCGATGGTAGGTTTCCCATGATGCTCCACATGGGGCCAAGACCTACATACATTACTCACTGTTTTGTGTTTTCTTTTTTCATTCTTTCTTTTTGCTTACTCTTTGTAGTGTAAAGCTATTTTTTAAAATCTCAAAATGACCTACAGATACAATATGGAAAAAATAATAGTAACTTGCAGGTTTATTGTGAGGTTTAATTTAATTAATGCATCTAAAGGACTTAGCTCTGTACATAGTAGAGGACCAATAATACTAGCAAGTATATGTAGACATTCATTCCTCTGCAAAGAAATGCTTTTGTACAATAAATCCTAAGACCATACCTCAATCTTTTGATATTTCCTTTATTGATAAAATAGATAAATGAAGAAATTACTTTCAATCTTTCCTTTATTGATAAAATAAATGAATGAAGAAACTGTGGTATGATATGCTATTAACTATGGTCAATGAACAACAACAACAAAAAACATACTGGTCTCATCTCTGGCCCTAGAGAAGAGAAGCAAAATCAGGTAACAGAGATGTTAAAGTCCTGATCATCAACACATGGATTTCAACTCCATCAGGTTTTATCCAGCAAATTCTGACATTGCTGTCATAATGTATTACACAAATTGAGCATCTTATTAAACCCACATCAGAATATTCCTTAATATATTTCTAACACCAACCTGCAATTTTGTAAATGTGTAACCAGAATTCACCATCACCAAAGAGAACTCAAAGAGCTAAAGTTTTTGGATAAGACTGTCAAGTCTCCTGGAGTTCTAATAAGACTTGCTGCAAATGTGATTTTTTTTTAACTTTCAGAAAGTTAACTGAAAAGGGAACTGCCTAAATATGTACACTTTTAGGTGCTTGGCTCAGGCTTAGACCGCAAAATCCTAAAGCCTAAGCCTTTTCCTGGAAAAAGAAGTGTAATATCTGGTATCATCAGAGTCCTTAGGTATAACAGGATCCTTCTCTCCTCAACTTGACATTTTTACTCTTAGAATATAGCCCAAAATATTATGGCAAGCAATGAAAAAGTATGATCTTTCAAGTAAAGAAACAGTTCAGAAACAAAAACTCAGAAATAGCAACTGAGTTTTAGAGGTGATCCTCCAATCCCTGGGGAAGCTATCTTCTAATATTCCTGAAACAGCCTGCTGATGTAAGACAGGTGAAGCAGGTACCAAGTAGCAAAAATAAATAATTTGTTCTAAAATGTAAAGTTATTTGCATTTTGAGAATGAACAGTGTTTTAGTAGAAAAGTCCTAGAGTTTAGAGACCTGGATTGGGATTTGAGAGTATCACAAACACAAATCACAGATACGTGTAAGTTAAATTACTGCTCATCAGGGAGAAAATGCTTGTTTATGTACTTTGGTTCAGAAGAGTTACTGAAAGTAACTAATGTAGCAGTGGTTCAAGAAATGATTTTAGAGACTACCTTCAACAGCTAGGGACAAGGGCTACTAAGCGAGAGTCATTGAGTGATGTCCCAAGTGTCAATCAATGGAAATTTGCTTTGTATTTCCAAAGAAAATACACTTTGAATCAATGAGCAGCAGAAACCTCAAGTTACCAAAATGGCAGGGGGTTGGGGAGTGGGTTATCAGATCATTTGAAAATTGTTAAAAATAGGGAACAGCCTAAAAATGAAGAAAAATGTAATTTTAGTGAGGAAAAGTTAGGGCCAGGGTGGACTCGGATGGTTCATTAACAAGGCTCAAAATAGATAAGAAGTAGAAAACAGGATAATCAAGTAGCCCAAATTATAAGGTTTCCTGAACTACTACAGATGCTAGAAGTGTGGATGCATGCAAAATAAACATTTTGAAGATGACCTGAGGTATATGTAATGTCAAAATTTCATGGATACTTTATAAAATGGTAAAGAAGTTTGATTCTAAAATTATTAGCTCTCAAAGATAACAGAATTGGGGTAGGCAAGGTCCAGCACCTAAAAGACATGACTAAGTAATTGGCTGTACCTAGGCTTGGTATGGAAAAAAAAAATGGGAGGGAGGTTTGGTGTCCCATAGTACACTATTCCATACATCACAAGTGACAGTAGTTTATGTACTTTTATAACAGGTACCATAGCTACCTCCTAATAACAAATGGAGTTGACCAAGACTGTGTTATATGGGTTCAGAAATTTGCTAGTAAAACAATTAGATGATATTGAAGCTGGAATTAGCTGTGTGGTATAACTGAGTGATGATGATTACAGAGAAACAATGAATCCAGTAGTAGTTTAGTTCCCTGAAGTCAAAGCATTCAGAAGCTGAGCACATTGAGGGAGAGTAATTCAGACTTTTTTAGACAATGTCTGCTAGTATTGCAGATGGCATAAAGCAACAGCACCTGTGAATTTTTTTTTTTTTTCCACATTCTGCATTTGGGGAAGGGAATGAAGGAAATGAGTTATGCTTGCTGCAGTGTCTTCATACCACTATTGAGGCTGCTCAATCATGTTCTCATAAAGGAAATATTTTCTCTGAAGAGTAGACAGAGGGACTGGAAAAAACTGCAGGGCCCTTAAATATTTAGTTTGTGGTCTAGGACCCTAAAATATTCCTGAGACTGTTTTGTAAGGCCAGCTTAAATTGACATCAGTTCAGTCCCAGAGCACCATGTATTTCTAACCCTTCTTGTTAATATGGAAGAACTTCAAGATAAACATGAGTGTATATTGTTCATCGAATAAAATTCAATGTCATAAAATATACCAATACACTGAGCTCCATGATTCAAATGCCCTAGTCTATCAGCTAAGGAATCAATTGGTTGATGCTGGATTTAAGAAATAGTCATGAACAAATATGTACAGTTGAGGAAGACAAAGTAAAGAAAAATTTAATCTGCCTATTAAGGTGCATTCATTTAATAGGATGCTTCATGGCATCACAAAGATATTTTTAAAAGTTATTATTATGTGTTTTTTTTTTCTTATATTACAAAACCAGTTTGGCAGACTTTCAGCAAAGCCTCCTTGAGTCTGTCTGCTGGCAGATGTAAAACTCCACATGATATCTTCCAGGCTCAGCAAAATGTGTCAAACCAACAGGTGCATTTAATTCTCAAAAACTTCTCTATATATCCCTATCCTATTAATTATAGAGGAAATCATATGACTTCTAGGGATGATAGCACTATAGTAAACTTATAAAACACTATTCTCTAGGACATTAGAAGAGGAGTTGTATTAATAGAAAGAGACTCTGGAGGTTACAGAAATTGTAGGAACAGGGGATTCTGAAAATCCTAGAAGGACAAAACCCTCAACTAGGAAATGGCAACTTATCAAATGGCTCAAAGTTGGCATATTGAGGGACCTTCACTTGTAAATTATATATGTCAATAACTTTTCATCAGGCAAATTTATCCTTCATTTTCTGATAGGTGTGTATTATTGCTACTTATTCTGAAATTTCCTAAGAAATTTCTCACTTTCCATGTAGTGATAGATCAATATAGGCTTTCAGTATCTCTGTTTAGCCTTTCGCTGCTTTTTCTTTGCAGTTTCTGTTTAGATAAGTTCTCTTACTGAGGAACATGCATTATTTATTCTCCTGAATCTCCTGTAAATTTAATGGGGAGAGATCAATTTTGCAACTTAAAAGCTATCATCTTTTATGTTTCAGAGGTAATGTCTGTGAGGCTTCTTGGGGAAGAGGCACCTGATTTGGTTACAATGTACCTTCTAAAAGAATAGTGGTTTTAATATCTTAAAGAGTGGCAGTCTCATACTATGCTTAAGAAGCACTTTGATCCAAAACAAATTGATGTATTGCTTTGGACCCTACGGAATAATGGCACTGGTTTAACTCGAGATATAGAACCAATAAAATTAGTTTACAAGAAGAAAAAGCCATGGCCCTATGTAAAACAATATTCTTTGTGGGGAACTCAATTAAAAGGAATAAAACTGGTTATAAAAGAAAAACAAGGGATAATTTGAAAAACAAAGAAAAGTAAATTTGATAATGATGGTCATCCACCATATAGATATATGTAGATCTTAGCCATTAATCCCTGTCATTCCTAACCCTACAACTATTCTGACTTCTGACTTCAGTACTATTAACCTTCAAAGTTTGTCTCTGTAATTGATCAGTGTTCTTCAATTTATCTTCCTTCTTTCCATTCTTCCTTTATTTCTCCTCTCCTTTTCCTACCCTCTCTCTCCCTTTTTTTCTTTTCCTCCCTCTGTCCCACTCTTTCCTCCCTCCCTCTCCTCCTCTCCTTCTCTCTCTCTCTCAACTGAAAGGAGGTATTCTAGCAAACTTAAACTATTTTCACAGTTTGCCTTGCTGACTTATTCACAGTAAGGTTATTTGCATCACTCAAAGAATCACATTTTATTAGAAAGCAAATATATTATTTGTTACATTAGGTTTTCTTTCTTGTTGCTTGTTAATTCCATTATTTCTTTCCAAAATCATATTTCTGATTAGCTGCTCCAAATTGTACTTCCAGTGTAAACAGGGTCTGGACTGATAAATCCAAAAATATGATTACTGACAAGGTAAAAATGGAACTATCTTTACTAGTAATTTTGACAATAACAAAGGAAAAGTAATTAAAATGCACCCAGTTACACAGCTCAAAATTTGGCAAAAATGGCTTTTTAATTGGTTTGATTAGAAAGGTGATAAAGCAGAGAAAAAACATCAAATGAATAAATAAACAGAAATCTGACATGTACAGTGAGAGACTGCAAAAGACAAGTCTCATGTTACTTGATTAACTTTGGGATATAAGATCTCTCCAGTCCCAGTACAGATAAACAAAGGTAAATGCCTGCTATTTGTGAAGATTTAGTTGATTATTACAATAACATAACTCTTGATTTAGAACCTATGCAAAAAGAAAAAAAAAAAAGCCCATAGGATGGGTTTTTCCTCAAAAATTAATACAATTAGAGCCATCTATGATAACCACTGGAAATTTAATTTGGACTTTTCAATAGATGCCTCATAATAAAAGTTTAATAATAGATAATGGTCATGGATGTCTCTGCATTTTACATCTGGAAAGGATTATTTGGAAAAATAGAATGATTTCTAAGGACTTGAGTTGTCATATAAATGTGATAGCACTTATGTTATTGACTGAAACTCAAGAAAATGTTAATAGACCTTGCAAGAATAATTCTTAATTAAAAATTTAGATCATCAGACTCCAGAGCTACGATATTCCGTAGGTTTGGATTGTGTAAAATTATATAAAAAAGTCACTTAATATTTACATAATTAAAACTTTAATAAAGCAATTTGTAAAATTAATGAACTAAAATATTTGTCTGTGTTGCTAATTTAGTATATGATTTCACCACTCATTGTTTTCTTTATTTTCTAATTTTATGGAGAAGTTTTCTTCATTGGGAGCAGATTTTGTTTTTAATTAAATTTACTCAACATGTATGGGAAATAATTATAAAAAATATGGAATTACAAATTAATTTTTGATCATCAAAAGACACAGTTAAAATTAATATGGTAGGTAGACTATGAGAAAATATTTGTAAAAATATATATCTGACAAGGGACTTGTGTTCAGGGTGCATAAAGAACTCCTGAAACGCAATCATAAAAGTCATATAATCTAAAAAATGGGTAAAAAATGTGAATAGTCACATCACAAAGATTATATACAAATAGCCAATAGCACAAGAATTGCGTTTGACATTGTTGGTCATGAGGGTCATGTAAATTAGAACCAAAATAAGGTACTACTACTCCTAGCAGTATAGATAAATAGTAAAAGACAGGTGACAGCAAATGTTTTTGAGCCTGTGAAGCAAATGAAACTCTCATACCTTAGTGGCAACAATATAATATGGTACAGATGCTTTGAAAAAATTTTTGGCAATTTGTTATAAAACCAAACATTCACCTACTTTTTAAGGCAATAATCTCACTCATTGGTATTTACTCAAGAGAAATCCAAACATACATTTACACATACACACACAAAAGGCTTATTCAAGAATCCCCATAAAGGCTTTATTTATAAAGTCCCAATATAAAGACATCTAACATGTCTATCTCTGGGAAAATGGATAAACTATGGCATATCAATACAAGAAAATAACAACCAGCTATAAAAAGGTATAAACTACTGATACATATGGGAACATGAATAATCCTCAAAAAACATATAAATAAAAAGACATTGTATTATTCAGTATTGCCAGAAGAGTAGATTTTAAACGTTTTCATCACAAAAAAATGATAAGTGTGTAAGGTGATGGATTTGTTTACTAGCCTGATTTAATCATTCCACATTATAAACATATATCAAAACATCACATTTTACTACAGCTGACCCTTGAACAATGAGGATTTGAATGCATGGGTCTACTTATACATGGATTTCATTCCACTTCTGCCACTCCTGGGACAGCAAGACCTCCACTTCCTTCTCCTCCTCAACCTACTCAACGTGAAGACAAGTATGAAGACCTTTATGATGACGCTCGTCCACTTAATGAACAGTAAATATATTTTCTATTTCCTATGATTTTCTTAATAACATTCTTTTCTCTTGCTTACTTTATTATAAAAATACAATATATAATACATATGACATACAAAATATGTGTTAACTAGTTGTGTTATTGGTAAGGCTTCTGGTGAACAGTACACTAATAATAGTTAAGATTTCAGGAGTCAAACGTTACATGCGAATATTCAATCGTGCAGGGGCTTGGTGCCCTGCACCAAAGGTAAACTGTATACAATTATGATTTGTCAATTAAAAATATAATTTAAAATTATACTAAGAGGGAAAGAACCTTAGACTAACACACACTGTATTATACGAAATTCTACAATAAGCATAAGTAATCTATGATGAAAAAAATCAGTACAGGGATTGTCTTGAGGGTTATGGGTAACAGCTGGGAAATGACTTGAGGAAATTTTTTGGGTGATACTCTTCAGTTTAATAGTGGGATGGGTTATGGGACTATATGCGACTGTCAAAATTTGGCACATGAACATTTAAGGTTTGTGCACACCATTGTATGTAGTCTTTATAATAAATAAAAGAACAAGTTATAAATAAATATTAAACTTTAGTAAATTATGCTGATGTTAAGGTATTTCGAAGGAAGTATATTAATATCTGAAATTGACTTTTAAATACATCAGAAATCAAATGGATTAACCGTTGGATGGAGAAACAGATATGTGGATAGACATATGATAAATATGGTGAATGTTAATGGTAGAATCAATATGGCGGATTTTCAAATGTTTACTATTATAGCTTCCTAGGTTGCTATATATGTATTTTTATAATAATATGTTGGAAAAAAATAAGAATAGAATGAACAAACATCTTGAGGTACTGATATTTTTCTGAAATATCTATATTTATTTATTTTAGCTTGGTATTAAACATGGGGTTTTTTAGTCAGGAGCAGGCTATTATTACTTACAAACACAATTGCATTGCTCCCTAGCATTATCTTCCCACTCTGTGTGATGCAACGAGAGCCAGATGGACCCTACATGTGCAAAAATGGATTTTGCCCTATGGGGATTGGGGAACTTCTAAAATAATAAAATCCTCCTCCTCCCCTGCTGAGAGAGGTTGAGAAACCCAGTCTCCCTAATATAAGCTAATAGTCCCTGAGAAAAGGAGGGGAAAGTCCCTAGTATACAATCCTTTGGCTCAGGGTGTTATCTTCCTTGGAATATAAACACACAGCTCTGAGGTGGTAAATCTTTTAGCCCTTCAAAGATCTTCCAGATTATTCAATCATGCTTTAACTTCTAAGACTTGACCTTTAACTGAGGCCCCAGTGTTCTTTACTCATGAAACCCTAATTGTACAGAAACATGAAAATACTTTCTCTTCAGTTTCATGGGCACTAAAGTATCTACATTTTGTATCATCATTCCGTATCAAATTAATACTAATTTGTCTAGAGAGTTTCAATAATTGTTTTCTTGTAATCATTTTCCTTTTATTCATAAATACTTATTAAAATCAAAAGAGAAAAGACAATAAACTAGCCTGGTTCTGTTGCCAATGTAAGTTTACAGGAGAAATTCTTAGATTTTTCCCCTTCCAACACCAAGGATAAAGCATTGGATAACATTCCTGCAATGAATCTGGGTACCTATAGGGTTTAGAAAGCCTTATTTTTCACATGCCTTTTTTCTTTCAAATTGTAGTTTTGTAAAATTGGGATTTTAAGATAATTACTGTGAATAATTTATCACAACACATGCAAAACCAAGTTATTTATGAGCTGGTATATTGTATAATAAATAGCATCTTAAATTAAAAGTTAATTATAATATTTCTTAAGGTTCTACCCCATTGGTAAAATGTTAATGTATTCTATGACCCTAATAAATAATAGCCATAACTTCTTTCCTCTCTCCTAGTACATTCTATATATTTATGGGATGTTGAGTAGCTGCTGCTATATGTTCCTAATATCCCTGAAGAAAGCAAAAATAGACAAGTGGGATTACATTAAGCTAAAAAGCTTCTGTATAACAAAGGCAACAATCAACAAAGTGAAGAGAAACCCTACAGAATGGAAGAAAATATTTGCAAACTATCCATCTGACAAGAGATTAACAGCCAGAAAATATATGAAAAACAAGTCAATACCAAGTAACCCAATTTTAAAAATTGGCATAAGATCTGAATAGATATTTCTCAAAAGAAGACATACGAATGGCCAACAGATATATGAAAAAATGTTCAACATCACTGACCATCTGGGAAATGCAAAGCAAAACCACAGTGAGATATCATCTCACCCCAGTTAAAATGGCTTTTATCCAAAAGACAAAAAATACCAAATGTTGGCAAGGCTGTGGAGAAAGGAGAACACTGGTACACTCTTGGTAGGAATATAAGGTAGTGCGACCATTATGAAAAACAGTATGGAAGTTCCTCAGAAAACTAAAAATAGAACTGCCATATGATCCAGCAATCTCACGGCTCAAAAGAAATAAAACGAGTATATCAAAGAGATATCTTCACTCCTGTGTTTATTGCGGCACTACTTATTATAGCAAAGATATGGAATCCACCTAAGTCTCCATTAAGGGATAAATGTATAAAGAAATTGTGGTATATGTACACAATGGGCTATTATTCATTCACAGGAAAGAATGAAATCCTGTCATTTACAGCAACATGGATAGAACTGGAGGCCATTATTTTAACTGAAATAAGTCAGGCACAGAAAGACAAATATCACATGTTCTCACTCACATGTGGAAGCTAAAATAGTGAATCTCCTGGGAGTAGAGAATAGAATGGTGATTACCCGAGGCTGGGAAGGGAAGTAGGAAGAAGAGGATGAAGAGAAGTTGGTTGAGTGGTACAAAAATAGAGTCAGAAGGAGTAAGTTCTAGTATTTGACAACACAGCAGGAAAATTATTGTTAACAAAATGTATTGTAAATTTCAAAATAGCTAGGGAAGAAGAATTATAATGTTCTTAACACAAAGATTAGTGGTTGAGGTGATGCAGTCCCAATTATCTTGATTTGATCATCACACAGTGTATACAAGTATCAAAATATCACATGTACCCCCAAAATATGTACTATTCTATATGAATAAAAATTTATATATAAGATATTGATTTGATTTGGCATTAAAACTGAACAAACATGAACATAGTTTATAAATATATAATAATATTATATAATAGTATGCCAATTATTGATATTTATAATTAAAAGTCAATTTTTACACATATAAACTGAGCATTTCTCAAAATGCGTTCTAATTAAATAGGATTCAGGATCAAATATAAATGGAAAATAGAGATATATTAATCAGCTCCTGGAGAATCACAATGTACTCCATGATACTAAATCTTTATTAAATCTAATGAAACTGTTTAACTTTGACATCTTCTAGTATTTCCAAATGTGTCTGACTACAATAATCTTTATGGTATCTGTGAGTTTGTGTGTCGTTGTGTGTTTGTATGTGTGCATGTACACATGTGCTATGTGAATGGCCAATTGATGTTTTGCTGTATACTAGCATTTTTTGTGAAAAAGTTTGAGACACACTAACTCATCATGAATGCCAAAGTCACATGAATTGTCTGATAATGTTAGTGGTATTATTAATCACTGCTGGTGGATTTTAGCCATGGTAGGGCATTAAATTAGTCAATCCTGAACTTTGGTAAAATATCTGATAGTGAAAAATCACTAAATGCAAAAAAGAATATTGGGTTACTCTTTTTTTCTTCAGAAAGTCTGAGTATTTCTATTGCTTACAAATAATTCTTTAGTTATTAGAAGTTTCCCAACGACTGATGATTAGTTAAGTTAGTGAACCATTAATAATCTCATGTAGTACTACTGTTATATAATTCAGATGTTCAGAAAAATTTAATTTTTCCCAGACTATAATTTTCTGAGGTAATGAAATATGTATTATTCATTTAATTGTCCTAACAATGTCAAGTACATGCAATTAAAATTTCTGATCTCAGGGCATGAGTTATTTTACTGATTTAGAGCTTATTGAGATTATTGAGAGTCCCTCTCTCACTCATACTTGAACAGAATACATGAAATATGGACACAGTGTTATGGGCTGAATGATTGTGACCTCCCAAAACAAAGTAATGTGTTGAAACCTATTCATCAACGTGATGGTATTAGAAAGTGGGGCCTTTGGGTGGCGAATTGGTCATGAGAATATGATTAATGTCTTTAAAAAAGAGGTCCCAGAGAACTGCCTTGTCTCTTCTACCATGTAAGAGCACAGCTAGAAGTTGCCATCTATGAACCAGAAAGTGGGACTCTCACCAGACACTAAATTTGCCTGTACTTTGATTTTGGAGTTCCCAGCCTCCAGGCCTGTGAGAAATGCATTTTTGGTTTTTATAAGCTACCCAGTTTATATTACCTGATTATTACAACCTAAATGGACTGAGACACACAGGATGAAGATAAAAACATTGCATCCGTTACATTTACCTACTGATAGAGCCATTGGAAGATGAGCCTCAAGTCTGTAACTAAGCAAGCTTGTTAATACTTCACCACTAAATTATACATAATTATGCACTTGGTCACTATAATAGCTGGAGAAATTTCAAGACTGCCTCTAAAAAGACAGACTGTTACAGTGCATAACAGAAAGCAAACCTGAACACCTAATACCTGTCGGTTGGCACATCTCAAAGTGAATACAAGAAGGGATCAAACTGAACATGTCAATCACCAGTTTCTTTTTACAAGCTCACTCCCCATATTAGTCACCTTTCCATGTGACAAGAGGAATAAGGAAGGGGCAGAAAAAGAAGCCAGGAGTACTAATTTCTGTAAGAAAACTTCCTGTTATAAAAACATAAGCACAGATGGCACTATAACTTCAGAAAAAAAAAAAAAACTTGTAAGGTGTAAAGCCAAACCAATTTTGGTCTTTTGGTTTCCAGCCCAGTGTTTTTGTTCCAGAAACAAATTTAGCATAGAGGGTAATGAAATTGGAAGTTTAAATCCTTATATGCTCATCATCTAGTTAATAATTATTATTAAACTTCTACTTCATGATAGAATGTGTATTAGGGGGCCCAATGTGGTGGCTCACATCTGTAATCCCAACCCTTTGAGAGGCTGAGGTGCAAGGATCACTAGAGGCCAGAAGTTCAAGACCAGCCTAGGCAACATAGCAATATGTGGTCTCTAAACAAAATTTTCTTTAAATTAGGTAGGCATGGTGGCACATGCTTATAGTCCTACTTGGGAGGCTGAGGAGGGAGAATCCCTCGAGCCAA
>CAUYRT010014977.1:0-14519 GCA_963574885.1 Lepilemur ruficaudatus | reverse complement strand
CAACTAAAAATATATAGAAAAAATTTGCCGGGCATGGTGGTGCATGCCTGTAGTCCCAGCTGCTTGGGAGGCTGAGGCAGAAGGATTGCTTGAACCCAGGAGTTTGAGGTTGCTGTGAGCTAGGCTGATGCCATGGCACTCTAGCCTGGGCAACAGAGTGAGATTCTGTCTGAAAAAAAACAAAACAAAACAAAACAAAAAAAACACTTCCATTTCTAAGGTATGGTCTGAACAATGAGTAAGGAGGAAGAAGAAAGAGGAAAGGGGGAGTAGCAGCAGAGGCAGGGACACACCTGGAAAACTGGAGCAGATAGAGGAGAAGCAGCTTGAAAGAAAGAGCAATCACAGCGACGATGGGAGCCCCCGGAATTTTTCACCTGCTCCTTCAACACACGACAGAGCTCCTACTGAGCTCTTCACGCTGAGGGTTTCATAGTCTCCAACCAAGACCTGCTGCTAGGCTAGGAAAGGGACTTCCCGGCTCCACTCGCCAACCACTGCGTGTGTCTGTTCTGAAAGTTCCCTCTGCTGGAACTTACCAGCAAGGTGCTACAAACAAGGCTCACCTGTGGTTTACCTTCCCAAGTGGTGTTCAGAGGGCGGAGACTGTGCTTCCCATCTCTGGTTGATCCTCCAATAATGCAGAGCATGGTGGGAAGGCAAGAACTCGCTGACCTTCAGTAATCAAATAGCAGATAAAAAGTCCCCACATTACCATCTTTTCCTGGTGATATTCTCTTGTGAAAGAGTATGGCTATAAAACCAGAATTTCCTCTATGCCTGACAGACAACACTTTATTGTCTTCTTGTGAAGATTCCCAAAGGAAAAACTCTATCAATTTTAATAATATTTTTAATCATAAGAACTGACAAGACTTCAGACTTGCATAAAATTGGTCTCCTTTGTGTTCTATATAAACAACCTTTATTCCCTACTCAGATATACATGTTAAGATAATGATTTAGCATGTCTTTACTATATACATATGATACATATATTCATGTCTGAGGCCATACTAAACAAATGGAGAAAAGAACTATTAGTCAACTGGAAACACTTAGCAGAGCAGCAGTAGAGGCCACGTAAGAGAGCCTAAGTAAGGTCACCCTGCTTGGGCTGAAAGCCTAGCTTTGCCACTTAGGGGCTGCGTGGTCTTGGATAAGTTACTTAACTTCTCTGTATCTCACTTTCCACATCTGTAGAAGAAAAAAAAAGTATATCCACCTGGTAGTGCTGTATTGAGGATTAGAGTTAATACAGATAAGAATTTAGACCAGTGCCTGGCACACAGTGACTGTGGTCAATGTAATTATTATTATTTACAGTGTTATTGGAATAATATTATTTACTTTTACTAAAAATTATAGCACTCAAATGTATTGAACTGCCACAAAAAATGTTCCAAGATTCCAATGGAATATAATTTGCCCCACATCTTTGGCGTCGACAAGCTGTACTGCTAATACAACCGGCATATCCTAACATGTAAACCTAGAAGCAAATCCAATTATAGAGTGTCTGGGGGAAGAGAGAAGAGACAAGAACCAAAAGTGAACAAATCCATGTTTGAGTTGCTACTGTTTTACCTTCTTCAAAACTATCCAATTTAAAATGATGACATATAATATAAAGCATCCTAAAATCAGAGTTTTAGAGCTAAAAATGTTTCTATATTCACAATATAAAATTTAGCCTATAATAGGAATGTTTCAATTAAATAAAAGGTTCTAAGAACTTTCTTAAAGTACATATTTTAACCTTAAGTAGAGACCAACAGCTGATTCTATATACTCCCTCTCAGACTGCTCCCACAGCAGCCGATAAAGAAAAGCCTAATTCAGGAGCTTGTTTTACTATGGACAGATTTTACAATCATACTAAACAATTACTAAAAGATTACAGAACTTTCTGCCTACCCCATAGTTTCTACCTCGTTTCCCTAAATCAGTATCTTTTGATTCCCTATTATAAAATCAGGCAAATTTATGATGCTCAAAGGACACACTATGAATTTGAATATCTATCATACAGGTCCCCCAAAAGCCTATATTTGCAGTTAATATGGAAGAAAGGTAGTTGGAAAATATCCTTCTTTGAATAAAACCCTTAACTTGCTTTAGCAGTCTTCACCAAAAACAAGGTCAGTAGGATTTAAAAAGCCTTAATTCTAACACTGATAAGTGACAAAAAATAGAAAGTGGCATTTTTGTTTTTTCAACATTTTGAAATGCAACGCTATTTCCCTATAAAACTATCACCGGTCATTTAATCACTCACTCTAGGGATCCAAGAACTACTCTGAAAAACTTGTTTCACAATTCACAGTAATGTAAATTTCAATCTTTTATCATCTTACATTCTGAAATGGGTTTTCCCAACAGCTTTAATGAAGAATCCCATCTCAATGGTAAAAAGAAGGAGAGGAGGGTCGAAAGAGAGAGAGAGAGAAAGCAGTGAGGAAAATCCAAATTTAATATCCTCTCAAATACAACCAATTAGTAGGTCTGCAGAATTTTATCACATACTGATAACTAGGGTCTTATTTTCTACGACTCAGATCTATTCACCTTCAGTGAAATGCAAGGAGTCTTTCCCTCTTGTCTGAAAGTCTACAAAAGGAAGAGACCTCTCCGGAGAACACAGGCAGGCCGCCTGGACATCAGACTCACACCACATGGAACGATACCCATTCCCGCAGCTGAAAGGGTTTGGAAACTGGCTGGCTGGTTAACAGATGCTTGGCTTAGATTTCCTCTCAAATATGTTTTTAATGCTGATAATGCTTAAATGCAACTGTTCGGGGCAGGGGAAAGAGTGAGAAGAATGAAAATCTGCTGTTATGTAAAAAAGGAGAAAACAGCCTCCGGAAAACAGCTTAGCTCAAATTTCACAGTGACTTTCACAGACATAAATATATCAGTCCTTACCAATCTTTTCACCACCAAGAACCCCTTTTCTTAATTTATCCCCACTGTGAAGCTCATGATCTGAAAGCATCTACTAAATGCAACTTGGTAGGGAGATAATAATGGACCCCATTTTTAGAAATCATTTATCTGTTAGAATAAACCAATGTTACTATACTGTGTTCATAAAAGCAAATAAATGTCATGCTTCACTTAGTTTCAAAAACCAACCTCATACCAGAAACCTGTATAATTCCCATTAACTTTTTATTATTTGAAAACTCATTAGTCATAGACTAAAGACAAAATCCTGAAAAATAGCTAAATTTACGTTGCAAAGGAAGGAAAGCTAGGCAAAGAGTTTTAGGAAGGAAAGATTAAAGAGACAGGAAAACCTCTTAAGGAATGTTCTAGATAAGAAAAATGGGATATTCTCAATTTCTAAATTAGGTGTGGATACTTAAAATTCAAGAAAATATTCCTTTTGTGCCCTATGGCTGCTCCCTCCTCTGAAAAGCATCCTTGTTCTAAAGCCATTCTCAAACTTCATGAAGCCTTTCCTAGTAATCAAAAACAAATGCTCTCCTTTCAGTTCCTATACAATTCTCTGTCCATTCTTCATTGTTTGTTGAACTGAATTTTTGTACTTCCATTCTGAATCTCATAGAGTCACTTATGTTACTGTATCATCCTCTCTATGAAATGAGAAGGCAGACAATAGTGGAAAGAATATGGGTTTTTAGAGTTGGCTGAAGCTGATCAGAATTCAGTTCTGCAACTAGGTGACCTTGGGCAGGCTGCTAACGTTCCCTGCCTCAGAGCTCCCATCTGTAAAGTGGGGCGGCATCACCTGAGGAGGTCAGTGAGGATCAAATCCAGCAACCAGTTCCCAATCATGTGTCCACTGAATATAAGTCATCATGTGAACAATTGCTCTGAGGATTTGGGGGCTAGGGGTGAATGCTATTTCTCCCATGTGGCTGTGCTTGTGAATTTCTTTTCAGTAAAGAGACCAAGGACTCAAGCTTTTGAACACAGAAAGCTGGCATTGCAGATTTTATTCACTGCATTTAATTCTTATTCAATATAGTTCAACTAAGTATAGAAGGAAGAGTAACTAGCGGTATTTTGAAGAACACTTACGTAAGCACTGAGAAACCACGAGGGGGGCGGGGAGCTGTAATGGTAACCAGAATAGAAAATGACAAAATAATTGTTAGACTTTCTATCAAAAACAAGTATTTAAGCATAACATGTCAGAGTACCATTTATATATTCTGAAACTATTCCTGGTATTTTTAATATTTGAATTTTGCAGTATTTTGAACTCTACTGACTATGTGTGCAAAACATCCTGGGCATTGTACTCTATATCACAAGTCTATGACCAACAAATTCAGATTATATGCAACATCTCACTATCCTTTAAGAAAATTAGCCCGACAACAAAAGCCTTTTTACCATTATCATCAGCATCACCATTCACTACAGTTATACCACAAGCTGGCAACTCCCTAATCCTACAATATACCTATTTTCCATTAGAAAATGCGGGTTTACAGAGGTTAATTAACGTGAACAGATGACAAGGCAGCCAGGTACCAAAGAAATGGCATGTGAAATGAGGTACTTTTTAGCTCCACACAACACTATTCAACACCAAGCCAAAAACATTTCAGTTGCACTCCCAGATTCTCTTTTTTTTTTTTTTTTTTTGATACAGAGTCTCACTGTGTTGCCTGGGCTAGAGTGCCGTGGCTTCAGCCTGGCTCACAGCAACCTCAAACTCCTGGGCTCAAGCGATCCTTCTGCCTCAGCCTCCTGAGTAGCTAGGACTACAGGCATGTGCCACCATGCCCGGCTAATTTTTTTTCTATATATATTTAGTTGGCCAATTAACTTCTATTATTAGCAGAGGCGGGGTCTCGCTCTTGCTCAGACTGGTTTCGAACTCCTGACCTCAAGCAATCTGCCTGCCTCGGCCTCCCAGAGTGCTAGGATTACAGGCATGAGCCACCGCGCCCAGCCCCACTCCCAGATTCTTTACAAAACTATTTTCTACCTGTAAAGAACAATCCATTAAGATCCTACATTGCAAGATTTTAACTTAAAGTATAACTTCATAAACTATTTAAAGAAAAAAATTAAATATGAAATGTTGCATTAAATGTAAATGATGGACACTGTACTCTCTTTAATATTGTCTGAAATTAAATGCACATGGAACATAAAGGAAAAAGATTCACATCCCTTCTCTCCTCAAGTATCCTATGCACAGGCTGCAGGAATCATGGCAGGCAGCGCACAAGAGCCATGTGGGCTGGTGCAGCCCTGGAGGCTAGGGATGCTCTGTCACAAAGATGGGACACGCAGTAAGAAAGAGACTATCACTGACGCTATATATGTTTTAAAGTAATGAGCAAATTAACAACCAAGCTCAAAGAAAACGCTGAAATGCTTCCCTTCACCCCCTAATTGCTTTCTTAGTTGCAGAAAGCTCTTCCTAGCATGCAGTTCACCTCCAGCACCCTCCAAAAACAATCACTGTGCATTTTTTACATGCCCACTATTTCAAGAGACCTGACATAAACTCTGTTTTCTCGTATGCAAATTTCACTCTAACTTCATTTAAACATTATAATCACTTTAAAATTTACAAAAAATAAGAAGGAAGATATATGGGCTGGGCAGGATGGCTCATGCCTGAAATCCCAGGGCTTTGAGAGAATGAAGTGGGAAAATTGCTTGAGGCCACCAGGACTTCAAGACCGGCCTGGGCAACATAGTGAGACCCTGTCTCTACAAAAATTAAAAATAATAATAAAAATGTAAAAGTTAGCCAGGTGCGGTTGGGTGGTGCCTGTGGTCCTAGCTATTCTGGAGGCTGAGGCAGGAGGATCACTTGAGCCCAAGGGTCCGAGGCTGCAGTGAGCTGTGATGGTGCCACTGCACTCCAGCCTGGGTGACAGAGTGACACTCTGTTTCTAAGGAAAAAAAAAGGAAAACGTGTCCTAGATAGCACTTCAACACATTCAGGTGGATTACAGACAGGCATGATGGGGCCAGTGGCTATCTAACTGCTCAGAGTAACATTTTTTAAAAGTTTGTCCAACAAGTAATAATAATGCTATTCATAAAAATTAGAGGAAAGTCATTAATTCCACTTCCAAGAGTAGCAACCTCCAAATTAAAATCAGGCAAGCAGGTTTTGGCCCAGCTTGTAACCCATTTTCTCTTTTCAATACCTGGCTATCAAATCCTGAGCAACACACTACTGGCCAGCTAATTACTATCAACCAAGAGATCTACTCGGAGATAGATGCAAAAGCTAAGTTTGAGCATCAGTGAAGGCATTTTAAACACCACGCTGGTCAACGGCTTCAGTGACGATGCAGAGAGTTTTCTGTCTCACATTCAACTGTACCCATGTTCACTACCACCTGTGTCAAGGCTACAACTGCTGTCTTCCACCCAACAACTGCTGGTGGCAGCAGGTGTGTGCATACAGCATGTGCACAAACATCTCCAGTGAGCCACAAAAGCACACGGGCACCCATGCCAGGCAGCTTGCCTCCACTAATCCTGATTCGTTGACGCTGCAGGCAACATGCAAGCCGTTTCTCATGAACCCTATCACACCACTCTCACAGCCGCCGCTCGGCATCACTGTCCTCAGTACTTCTTCACCACTGTCCTGACAACCACACTGATACCAAGCACCAACATTCTAAACATTTTGAGTGCCAACATGACACTCAAGGGAAATGCTCACTGGAGCGTTTCGGATTTCAGATTTTCAGATTTGAGGTTGCTAAACTGGGGGAAGGTATGATGTAAATATCTCAAATCTGAAAAAATCCAAAATCAGAAACACTTTTGGTCCCAAGCATTTTGGATAAGGGATACTCAAACTGTAGTACTTCAGGAAAGTAGCTCTTGGTTACTGTCGAAGGGAAGAATAACCGTAATGCCGACACGCAGGCACGTCCTGTTCCTCGCCCAGTAGCCTGTACAGGTGCACCAGGTTATCACACAGTGCAACAGGAGAAGCTGAGAAACGTCCCGGTGGATACCTCTCTCAGGTTGCGGAAACAGGCTGTTGTTTTACAGGCAAATCCACAGAGACAGAAAGTTGCCTGCAATTGCCTGGGACTGGAAGGGATGGGGAGACCAGAGGGATGCAGGTTAAAAGTGGGCGTTTCTCTTTGCTGTTGAAAATGTTCTAAAATTGGCTGTGATGATGACTGCACAATTCTGTGGATTAATATACTAAAAGCCACTGAACTGTACATTGCAAACGGGCAAACTGTATGCTACGTGAATTACACCTCAATAAAGCTGCTAGACAACAGGTTATTTGGAAATGTTACTAAGACATTCCACGGCTCCCCAGCGGCAAGCGTGGTAGGTCCTCTATACCAGTTGATTCTCCGACATACAGAAAAACATATTAGAAACTCCATGTTTTAAAACTTTTTCATCCTTTTAAAAATTTCAGTATTATAAAATTTTGCAATATATTCCATATATTAGATATGTATATTAAGTAATTATGTTAAAAATATACACTTAATTTTCTTCTCTAATTAAGTGTGCAATTTTTTAAAAGTTTGTTGTCCACAGATCAAAGGATACACACCTCTATCTCAAAGCATTTCTCAATTTCTGCTTTGTGTATATAGCATAAAACATCCATTCATTTATTCATTTAACAAATATTTCTTGTATATCCACCATGTACCACGTGCCACCTTAGACAGTGACGACAGACAATTCCTGCCCTCACGGAGCTTACAGTATCGGAAAGCAGACACAAGCAACATAACAAATACCATAAATGCAATTGAGAGTAACTAGGGATTACTAGAAGTTAAAGGCACCGGCATGGGGTGGGGGGTGATGCTGACCTGGCACAGGGACCAGGAAATGCCTGTCTGCAACAGTAACACCTGAGAATACCTAAGGTGGTCACAACCTAACGAGGGGGTGGGGGGTTTGGAAGGTGTGTTCACTGAAGCCAGAGGAGCAGAGACAGAGGCAGGTAGGTATGCCTCATTTGCTCAAGGAACTGAGAGAAGTTCAGTATGGCAAAAATGCACACTCAAGAAGGACGGTGGCTCACACCTATAATTCTAGCACTCTGGGAGGCCGAGGTGAGTGGATCGCTCAAGGTCAGGAGTTCAAAACCAGCCCGAGCAAGAGCGAGACCCCGTCTCTACTAAAAATAGAAAGAAATTAATTGGCCAACTAAAATACACATAGAAAAAATTAGCCGGACATGGTGGCTCATGCCTGTAGTCCCAGCTACTCGGGAGGCTGAGGCAGAAGGATCGCTTGAGCCCAGGAGTTTGAGGTTGCTGTGAGCTAGGCTGATGACACAGCACTCTAGCCCAGGCAACAGAGCGAGACTCTGTCTCAAAAAAAAAAAAAAAAAGGACAGTGGCAAAAACAACTCTGCCCCTACCAGCCATATGACCTTAAGCAACCGTGCGTCTTTCATCTTCAATCCCCAGCACTACAAAATGAGGATGACAAGATCTACCCTCAAAGGACTTTCGTAAAGGTTAAAGGAGATAACACGTACAATTTTATCATGGATGGGCTGGTGGCTGCCGCTGTTATGATTAAATCCTATGTTTCCCCCTAGACTTTAACACCTACAAGGCCAGAATCTTTACCTGAATCATCTGGTACATACAGATTCCCAACAAGTGTTTGCTTTTCACTCTCAAATGACCTATGAAACCATGAGAACACCATCAGAAATCCAAAGAAATACAAGAAGTCCCAAGAGCAGAAAGGACCCCCTATTATGAGTCTACAATAAAATATATAACTTTCTATCACTTTGCATAGTAAAAGTCTTAAGTAACTGGGTCATAGTGACACATTTTATTCTTGCATACTTTACATGTTCTTTGTTATTAAATTAAACTCATAAAGGTAAAAATGAAGCTGGTAAAGGACTCAATACGTTTACTGCAGAGAGGACGGGAGGAAGCCGCCTCTAGAAACAGACTTGCTCAGGAGAGCAAGGCAGGCCCAGGAATAGGTGTTAACAGCAAACTTTTCAACTCAACCCCCAAGAAAAATTTTTCTCTTCACTGACAGCCTGGAGGCTCCAAGAACAAAATGCATCTACCCTATGGTCTGAGAAAGTTAAGCAGTGATTATGATGTTACTATTCAACTGTGAAATCTATAAAAGTCAACAGGCAACATCTGTTGAAAATAGTCAAAATTGCTTTATAAAATATAACCTTAACTCTTGTTTCAGCCACAAAAACAACACCACTCTCACTGCCCACGCAAGCTTTAATACTCAAATCCACCATATCCAGTCAGAGGGTCTGGCCTGAAGGGAGAGAAGTGGACGTGGTAGGTGTCGTGATTTAAAAAGTGCCCAGCAATACTGAGTGTAACAGGTCACAAGGTGAGAGAGAGAGTTGTCAAAGCAAAGGAAATTTCTAAACTTTTAGATTGCTAAAATACCACACAATAGCAAAAGTGGAAAATAATTCTTTGTTTTCCCTTTCTTTGTAACATCTACCATTTAGATGACTAAACACAAGTGCCAGGCATCGGTGAGTAATTGGCAAGCACTACATTGTGAATTTAATCCCCAAACAACGCTCTGAGAAAGGTACTAACAGTAACCTCCGTCGCTAAATTACAATATGCAAGAGCCAAAACTCTATCACTTTCTTTCCAGCTCAAAAATGAAAAAAAAAAAAAAATCAATAGGCAAGTGATACTAGAAAAACCACACTGCAAATTCCAGGGCTTTAATTATAATTGGTAATAAACTATTTTCAACACATCTTACAAAATGATTAAGACTCATCAGTATGTTGGAACATTAAGATGAGAAACTTTGGCCTAGAGAATGATACAAAAAAGAAATAACCAAATAAATGGGGGCAATATTAGGGGAAGGGAAGGCAAAAAGGCAAAGATGGAAAAGGAAAATATTAAAAACCATGAAAGAGAAGAAAAGGAAATCCAGAAAAACAACTCAAAGTCCTGAGGAAGCACAGGCAGCGAGCACACTGCTTCTGTGACCTCTCCGGGGCTCACCTGCAGGACAAGCACACAGGACAGTGTGGATGCCAACACCTCCTCCCAGCCCCCCATCCCCGGCAGAGCCTCATCTACAGGTTCCTTTCTTCCACTTTTTATTTGGAAATCTATGGGTGCATTTGTAGTTGTCACAACGATGGGGGCAGACACTGTGTGTGGCAGCCCCCTGCCCAATACACACACACACACACACACACAAACACACTCCTCATGAATCATCTTGCCTGACTTTCAACATCTTCCCAGACATTCTCCAGCAAGTAAAAATTGTGAGCTTAGAACCTAACTCCATTTTATGCATAAACAAACCATTTTTTTAGCACAGTTTTCATTCACTACATTTTTCAGGAGAGGACCTATCACATAAATGGAAGAAATCTCTACTTTGGTTTGGAAATATACCAAGAACTGTATACCTCTCCAGAAAAACATGTCACCAACAGCAAGGTAGCTCACAATACCTAAGTCACCAATACCACAGACACATCAGCCGTACACCTCCGTGGATCTCGCGTCCATGGGGATTCCACGCATGGGTACAAGCACATGGAAACACTACATCTTCTAGAGCTGTGCCACCAAAGCGGATCTGCAGGCCGGCCACACATCCACAAATTCATCAGTACCGTTTGGTGCTCAGAGAAGGAGTTTGTACCCCTTTAATTGAGCTGACTTTTTTTTTCCACAGCAAGACTCTCTCAATGAAGGCAGCTGCTGGGTGATTTACAGATGACATTCTCATACAGACCAGCACTTCCAGTACCACGGTTCTAGCACAGAGTCATACCTAAGCATTCAAACATTTAAATAAATGTTTACAAAATGACATTTCCTTTCATTTCTTCCTTGTGAGTCAAAGCATTATTTTAATTTTTTAAGTATATGTTAACTACATTTCAGGACACTGCACAGAGCCTTACACAACACATTATAAACATAGGAGCTGAGTCTGACAGAGTTACCACTGCCACAAAGAAAGAGAAGAATCACCGGGATCCAGCCTTGTAAGTGTCTTCCTAAAAGGTCTGGGGAAACCTCTCAAGGTGCATTTTGAACTGGACTATTTCAAGATGGTCAAATTACGTAACGCCAAACCTACATTCAACTCCTGGGATAGATTCTAGACACTGTTTGCTCATGTTTTAGAGTTTCACTTCATTCAAAAGTAGTAGGGAAAAAAAAAGACCCCTCTCCTCCCAGGGCCAGGTCTTACAACAATACTGCAGAAGAGGCTGGCAAAGTAAGGTATACAGGCCAAATCCATTCTGCCAGTGTTGGTAAATAAAGTTTCTTAGGAATGCAGCCATGCTCATTCTTTTTTAATTTTATTTTTACTTATTATTTCTTGAGAAAGGGTCTTTCTGTATTGCCCAGGCTGGTCTCAAATTCCTGAGCTCAAGCAATCCTCTTGCCTCAGCCTTCCAAGTAGCTGGGATTACAGACACGTGTCACTGCCCCGGCCACACTCACGCTTTACGTATACTGTTTCCATACTACTAGATGGCTGCTTTCACACTAAAACTGCAGGGCTGAGCAGCTATGACAGAGACTAAAATATTTACCTGAACATTTACAAAAAAGTTTGCTGACTCCTATTCTAAATCAGACATAGCTTGACATGCTTTGTCTTAAATCTATTTTTAATTTTAAATATATAAAACCCATATATCATAATCAATGTAACTTTAAACACTATGAAGGATGTCTGAGATTAGCAGGATAGTTTGAGCTTCAATAAATATCTCTGAATTTTAGTCTCTTTTCATTTCATGAACATATATCTAAAACTCTCTGCCTAATTTTGGTTTATCACAGTGTACATTAGGATGGCTTGATCCTATCAATTATAATTTGATATATTCAAACAACTTTAATAAGAGAAAGCTTCCTTTCTACCAAGTAAATTCCTATAAAGTCAAAACAGTTCTATAAGTACAAGTGGTGATAAAGCAGATATCAATTTCATTCTAAAGAACTGAAGTCAAAATGATGTGATTTATGCCCATGCAAATTATCTGCTTAAATCTTCATGTAACCTCCATGATGCTATCTGCTACTGTAAAAGTTCACATGACTGCCAAAAATGAGGTGGGCTACAGTGAGGTTTTTTTCAGTCCTCAACAGCTTCTGAGCCCAGGAAATTCGCAGTCATATGCTGCTGCAGTTACGCTTCGCACTTTCTCTCCAACATTCCCTAGCCATTTGTCCTCTGCTTCCCAATATACACTCTGAAACGCCTGACATATTTTTGTCAATCACAGGCTCACATGTTCAAGGCTGCAGATCATTTTGTCCACTTCAAAAATAGCTTAAGCGCACCAATGTGGTATGGAAGGTTGGAAACACCTAGCAGGGGATAAAGCCTCAAACCCTGGAGGGGTTTCTCATTGTCACAGCTATCAAGAATGGGTTTCTGTCCCACAGAATCAAAGCTCTAGGTGCAGAAACCTGCATTAAAACACGCAAACACAATCTCTCCCAAAACTAACCAGGCAGTTAGGTTTGCTTTGAAAACAAACCATTTTTTTCTTTTTCCTTTACTGGGAGTGGAGGTGGGGGGTGTGGTTTCCTCCCTAGGAAACAGGCCATGAGAAACCCTAAATGGGCCCAGCTCCCTGGCCTCTTCACACAGGCCCCCAAACACGCCCACTGACCTCCAGGAGAGCTCAGACATAAATGCTTAGGGCCTCTATCATGGAATACTTTGCTAAGCGTTCATGATGAGCTGTACTCATGGTGAATTTCACATATTATAACTGCAATATTAGCAAAACTAGATTCTAACTTTACTCATCAGAGATTTTTCCATCACACAGAAAAATTAACTTTATTCTTATCCCATAAACTTTCCATTGGGACTGAAGAACAAAGTTGAAGTTGTTTCCTAAATTTCATATCTAAATTAATAAGCAATTTTAATGTCATCCTTATCAGATGACATTTACCCTCCCAATACAACTTCATCATATCCAATGCAACACAATTTGCTTACTTGTACTCGGTGAAAAACACTCTGGGCCTCTAGGTGTATCTCATACACAGGCCCTTCCTTCCCAACCGAATTCCTCACAGGGCGGTAGCTTTTATTTTCCATTTTCAACACAGCTGAGAGAAACAAAGTCCTGAGAACACAATAGACATACTAAGAAAGTACTCCTCCGCTGACTGCTTTAAATAAAAAACTGGAGTATGCCACTTAGTAAAATAAATCTTCAATTTGACAACCACAAATGAGGCAAGCCTACAAGCATCTAGGGTTACACTGCAACCAACCATCTACTCCAGGATCCAATTTCGAAAGGCAGGAAAGGATGCCCCTATCTTTTGTCACAAACTTGAAAAATGTGTTGCTTCTCCACTTTCTCCTCCTGCTATGACTGATAGAAAAATGTTCTCATTTTAACCCTCTGAGGGGTGACCTCAGATAGAGTTCCCTGAACATTTGGGAGACAGTACGAGCTGCTGGCGTCCACGCACTTCCTGAAGGCCACAAAGGGTGGAGTGACCAAAATGCCTGAAATACCTCAAGGACTGAGGAGTATGGACAAGTCAGATCTGGCTGGTAAAATGAGTTCTTAAAATAACTCAGTGTTTCCTATTTCTGCGTGTTCTCCCCAAAGCTGCCTCAACTCTTCACATCCCAGGAGTGTTGAGTTTATTGAGAGTTTTCCTATTTTTTCCCATTTTGAGGACACTTATCTTCAGATTGGATTTCTCCAGCCCTGACTCCTACCTTAAGCACAAGGTAATGCAGAAGCCAGAATGGTGGATGGCAACAGAGGCCACTCTCCTTCCCATTCATCTGACTTCCCAGCCAAAGGTCACTGTGAACTCAGGAAGATCTGGAAACACTCTCCCCAGCACCTCTCCTGGGAGTGTGTCAGCCTTTCAGGATACTGGATCACCAAGGCAACTAACTAAACAGGTCAGTCATGTAAGTGAAGATGTCATGTTTCACTAAGCTTCAGGGACAATGTTAAACTATAATGTTATGATTATTAGAAATTCCACATCTTATAGCCTCTTATAAATACATAATTTGGAGTAAAACAGTATTGTGCAAAAGAAAACTACTTCTATAGACCCTTTAAGGTCTGCTCTTAGCATACCCCCCTCAGCCCACATTAAGTTTTTTCCATGACCAGAAAACTGCATGTACCTGGCACCTAGTTTTCAACCTCCACCGGGACGTTCTTTTTAAAACACTGGTGCACTAGGGGGGCCTGCAATGCTGGGATTTTGTAGCAGGGAGGAGAAGTTCCATCCCCCTAAAGTGTGACACTGATCAGACAGGCAGAAAGGAACATCACCACATCACTAAGCTTGAGGGACTAGGACCTTCCATGCTGGTCCCCTGAAGACCCGCCCGCAGGAGGGGCCCATCTCCAGTCTGCACTGCCTCTGCCCAAAGCCCACATCCACCACTGCCCCCCACCCCACCCACTCAAATTCACTGTGCTGAGCGACACGGAGGTAAAGGAGCACGAAGCACCAGCCCTGCCATATGCAAAGATGACTTTTAATTAATTTCCC
>CAUYRT010014976.1:0-10888 GCA_963574885.1 Lepilemur ruficaudatus | reverse complement strand
CTCACAGCAACCTCAAACTCCTGGGCTCAAGTGATCCTCCTGCCTCAGCCTCCCGAGTAGCTGGGACTACAGGCATGCACCACCATGCCCGGCTAATTTTTTCTATATATATTTTTAGTTGGCCAATTAATTTCTTTCTATCTTTAGTAGAGACGGGTCTCACTCTTGCTCAGGCTGGTCTCGAACTCCTGACCTCAAGCGATCCTCCCGCCTCGGCCTCCCACAGTGCTAGGATTACAGGCATGAACCACCGCAGCCAGCCGACAATCCTAATTCTCAGTAAACATTTCTTTTTATGTTCCAGGAGGATACAAGGAACAAAACAGAAATCCTGAAGCTGACACTCTAGCTTTAAACGTCCACTAAATATCTTTATCAGCTGAAGAAACTGAGGTATTGAGATACCTTGGAAGTTTCATAAAAGATCATTATTATTAACGGCAGTTGTAGCATCCTGGCAATCTCACGCTCCTTCCAGCCTGAGAAACAGCAGGTTCAAGTCCCACTGGGAGACCAAGGGTGGAGGGGGCTCAGTTTCCTGGCTTGTCCAATGGGCGTGGCGTGAGCGGCCCTAAGCAGGCCTCAGTTGTCTCGTCCAGGGCAATGGGCAGCGACGCCTGCCCAACCCCTGCCGAGTGCCCAGCCTCTTCTTCCCGGCCGGCCCCGCCTCCGCCGTCACGTGACGCGTGGGGGTTTTCCCGTTCCCCTGACGTGACGTCACGACAGGGTGCGGGCCAATGGGCGCGGAGGCCGGTGGCGCCGGGGAATTCCGCTGCCCCGCCCCCGCCCGCCGCCCGCCCGGCCCGGCCCGGCGCCCCCCGCAACCCCGGGCGCCGCACGTCCAGCCCGGCCTGCGGCCCGAGCCTTTGCGCCGCTCTCCCGACCCGCGATCGTCCACCGGACGGCGTCGCCTGGCTGCCCGGCCTGCCCGCGTGCGTGCTTCGGTCTGGGCCCTCCTCCGGGCCGTCCGACCCCACTGGCCGGGCCATGCCGAGTCGCCGCGTCGCCAGACCGCCCGCTGCGTCGGAGCTGGGGGCCTTGGGTAAGCGGAGCCGGGGTTCGGGAGAGGAGTCTGGGGCGGGGCTGGACATGCAAGGGTTCCGGGGGTCCCGGAATAGTGTGGGGCTTCCTATGGGAGTCTCGGGGTTTCGCGGAGGGCAGTGTGAGTGTTCCAGAGACACTGTACTGGAGAGCGGGAAGGAGGCAGAGGATGGTGAGGGGGTCCGGCCCAAGGTCCGAGCGAGGCGTCCCACTGTACAGTGAGAAGGGGGCGGGGCCTGTCCCTGAGGCAAAGAAGGGGGCGGGCCCGACTTCGCGAGGGAGAAGGGGCGGGGCCTGACTCAGAGAGGGCGGAGCTGGAGCTGCTCTGGGGGCATGAGGGCGGGGCCTGGTTCAGAGAGGGGGGGAAGGGGCGTGGCCTGACTCAAAGAGGGCGGAGCTGGAGCCGCTCCCAGGGGCATGGGGGCGGGGCCCGGCTCAGAGAGGGGAGAAAAGGAGGAGTCTGGCTCGCAGAGGGGCGGGACTGACCATGACGAAAAGAAGAGGGCGGGGCCTAACTCAAAGAAGGAAGCAGGGCCCTGTCGGAGGGGCGAGGGGGCGGGGCCTGGCCCTGAGGGAGCGCAGGGGACGGGGCGGGACCCCGGCGGAGCAAAGGGGAAGGGCCTGTTCTGAAAAGAGGAGGGCGGGGCTCGAGAGGGAGAAGGGGGCGGGCTTCACCCTGAAGCGAGAGAAGGGGTCCTCCAGGCCCAGCCCTAAGGAGAGAAGGAGCGGGGCCTGAGTGTGATGAAGGGTGGGGTGAATGACAGAATGACAGGATTTAGGGAAGGAAGCGTGGCCAGACCCTGCGGGCGGTAAGAGGGAACGAGCCGATCCAAAGGGGCGGGGCTCGGAAAGGAAAGAGTGAGGCTTGGGAGACTGTCCGGACTTCCTGCTGCCGTGTGTCCCCTCCTGAGACATGCCTTCCTCTCTGCAGGGTCCGCTGACCTCTCCTCGCTCTCGCTCGCAGTTTCCAGGACCACAGGTGAGCCGCCCTCCACAGTCCCTGCCCGCTCCACTTGCAGAAAGGGGTTAGGGGGCCTTGTGGAGACAGGACGCACATGCCTCTGTCTGGGGGAGGGTTCATTGAGGTCCACCTCAGCTTTCCCCTGGTGGGCTGTGTCCCTCCCCGCCCGCTGAGATGGTCCCCCTGGGTGTCCCTACCTCCTGAGCGCTTAGGAGTTTGACAGGTAAAACTAACCACCTATTCAGGTCAAAAGCCCTCTTTAGAGATTCACCATGGAGTGGCAGAGGGTAAAGACTGCCATCCTGATTGCTTTGGTCTTTGGTTTATATGCTGCTGCCACCACTCCTTCACTGTGTGAATGTCTGCAAGTCACCCCCCCAATCTGGGCCTCAGTTTTCCTCATCTGTAAATGGGCATAATATCAGTGCCTCTCAGGGGGATTGAAAGAATTCAATGGGTTGATACAGGTAAACTTTCAAAGCAGTGTCTGGCACACAGTAAAGGCTCAATAAGTGTTAACTGATAGTGGTATGATAATAACAATAATGATAATAATAATTATTAGACAGTCTATAATGGTGATTCTTAAACCGTGTGCATCAAAATAACCCAGCGGGCTAGTTAAAACAGACTTTTAGGCCCTACCTCTACAGTTTCTGATTCAATAGGTTTGTAATGGGCCCTGAGATTTTGCATTTTTAGCAAGTTCCCAAAAACATGCTGAGAATACTGGTCTATGATGTCCATCAGCCAAAATTCAATGCTGCCTAAGGAAAATGCAGAATCTTGGCCAAATTATTACATTCTCTCTTATAAATTTGCTGGGATTTGGAGGGAGGAGCAGAGTCCTATCATTGTGAATGCTCGGTGGCCCCAGTTAGCTGGGTCTGGGCCTTGCTCTGGAAGTAGAATCTTGGGATGGATCCCAAAAGTGCTGTCTTGGCCATGGAGGAGGTGCTACAGGCTCCTCAACAGGTCTGAAAATTTAGGAGGTGGTAGAAAGATGGGGGATGGCATTGGGGACAGGTACTGCCTACGTGCTGGTTCTTGGCATTAGCAAGGCTGAGACTTTTCTGGCCGGGGACCTAGATCTTTGGTTTCAAGCGAGAGTAATTTCTGACACCATCCATTCAATAAGTATTTATTGAGCACCTGTTCTGTACCTGGCCCTGTGCTGGGCAGTGCTAAGGACAGCCTGGACCCTGTCTCATGGGTTTCCTTATCCAGATAGGAAGGCAGACATATAAACAATAGATTAAATATAGAATTATAAAAGGTGATAAGGACTGTGAAGAAATCTTGGGGTCGATGTTTAACAGCAGGGTGGGGATAGGAGAACTAGTGAGATAGAGTGGTAAGGAAAATCCCCTTCATTTTGACGGGCCAGACACAGGCTGGGCCCTGGGGATACGATAAGGCTGGGCACACATGCTCCCCACTCTTTAGGTCTCAATCTGCAGGAGGAGACAGGTATGAATCACGGCCTCGCGCGGCCTTGTCAAATCCTAATCAGTGCCATGAAAAGTATAAAACAAAGGGACCTAACTTCAAGGGACTGGAGTAGGGGGCCTGGGAACTATTTTGGGTAAAGTGGTCGGGGAAGATCTGTCTAGGACATGATATTTGACCCGGGACCTGAAGAAGGAGGAGGAGGAGGAGGTCATGCAAAGAACTGGGTGAAGAGCATTAGGCAGAGACCAGATCGTGCAAAGGCCCTGAGGCAGCACATACGTAGCTGGTTTTCTGCTCCATCCATATCTGCTCTCACATGGCCCATCCTGGCTGCCCCTGAATGGTGGCAAGTCTGTGTGGGAGGTTGGGGAGATGTTATTTGAGCAGAGCATTGAATAAAGAAAGGAAGTTTCCAACACTTCTTGGCTGAAAGAGGGCTTTAGACAATATTAGCTAAGCTTTATGGAAGTTGTAGAGTGGTCGGATCCTGTGCTAAGCAGTTTACCTGGGTGATCCTCAATCCTCATGTTAGCCCCTGAGGTAGAAGCTCAGACCTCATTTTGTAGAGGAGGCTCAGAGAGGTTAAGCGAGTTGCCCAAGGCCACACAGCCAGTGAATGATAGTTGGGATTCAAACCAACTTTGTGTGACTCTACACCCCATGCTCTAAAACCATGCCTTCCAACTTTCCCATTTCACAGACAAATGAAGACCTCGCAAGGGGAAGGGATTTATCCAACTCCATGAAACAATGTTTTCCAACATCTTGTCCAATAGCAGCCAGCATTGGTACAGCACTTACTGTGTGGCAGTTCTAAGTGCTTCCTATGTATTTTTTAATTTTTTTAATTATTTAAGCCTGGCCGGGTGTGGTGGTTCACCCCTGTAATCCCAGCACTTTGGGAGGCCTGGGCAGAAGGATCACTTGAGTCCAGGAGTTTGAGACCAGCCTAGGCAACATAGCAAGACCCTCTCTCAACAAAAAATAAAGAAAACTAGCCAGGCATGGTGTTTCCTTGAGCCCGGAAGTTCAGGTTTACAGTGAGCTATGATCATGCTACTGTACTCCAGCCTGGGTGACAGAGTGAGACCCTGTCTCTATTAAAAAAAAGAAAAGAAAAGAAAAGAAAATATAAATAAATAAATAATTTAAGCCCAACGAGGTAGGAATTATTATTGTGCCCATTTTATAGATGAAGGAACCAAGGCACAAAGAGGTTAAGAAATGGGCTCAAGGCCACACAGCTAGCAAGCAGCAGAGCCAGGATTTGAACTGAGGCAATTAATCCAAAGCTCCAGCAGGTACCACTGGGACTCAGTCTCCCCCTGCAGCCTGGGAACTTCCTGAGGGCCCAAAGTCTAACTTGTCTTTTGGTCCTCAGGTTTATCCAGCACTGTTTATCCCAAGAAGGATTTTCCAAGTTGAGGTGACTTGAGGTTGGCCCTGCCAGTGACCTAGGACACATCTTTAACTCTCTCCCAGCCTCAGTATCCCCATCTGCCCAATGGGGATCCTGGCACCATACTCACTTCGTAGATCACGAGATAAGGGGGTACAGGAAGACTGCCTCGAAGGGGCAAAGGTCTAGCTGCCACTCCCTGAGAGCCAGGAGGAGGACAGATCTAGCAGCCACCAGGCTCCTCTGCTGCGGTGCATAAATCCCCAGCCAGTGGCCTGGGTGGGGCATCTGGCTCGGGCCTGTCCTCCCTTGCTGCCTCTGGCTTCCCCTCGTCCTGTCTGTGGAATGATGGGAGGTTGGTTTCGATTCCTCCCGGCCCCTTTCCGAGCTGAGCTTTACTGGGAAGGTGAAAAGGGGCCTCCCCCAGGAAGCAGGGGTGAATCGGGTTTCAGGTGGGTGCTGGGGGGAGGACTGGGCCGGGACGCACAGCAGGTGGCTGCTGGGATTCAGATCAGCCTCCTTGGATCTTCAGACACCTGCCTAGGTGGCCTGTAGGGAGGGAACACCTCCACACATTGTTTAGAATCTCGGGTGTCCTTTTTTTCCTGGTGATAAGACACTTTGCTTTTTCACAGATTCCCAAGAAGACTTCACAATCCCTGGTCTAAATGCTTTTTGGGAGGCGCTTGGCTTGAGGATACCCTGATGCTGGGACCCTGGCATTGCGAGCTGAAGGGAGGGGATGCTGGGGGTTGGGGCTGGCGTCCCAGTGAGTCACAGCCTAGGGTTTCCCAGGATGGAGGAAGGGAGAAGGGTCACAGGAGGGACAGGGTTGGGGAATCTCTTAAAAGATGAAAAGTCTTAACCACTTTCTGGACCTCACCTTTCTCTTTCTCTTCCTTCCACAGATGAACTGGGTGAGTACCGCGAGGCAGGTTTGCGGGGAGGCTGAGGGGTCCCAGTGCTCACAGAGGGGGGTCTTGGCCTTCCTTGTTCAGTGGGGGAGGGCTGTCATGGTATGACTTCCAGGATCACAGGGGGATTTGAACGAAGTCATGTTGCCAAGGCTCTTAGCGGTGCTTGACACTTGGAAAACACTCAGCATATGTTAGCTGCCTTTAATGTCACCGTTACTACTACTGCTGTCATTCATTCATTCAGCGAGTGTCATCGGGCCCCTACTGAGTGCCAGGCACTGTGCTAGGCACTGCGGAACCAGCTGATAGTTGAGTAGGGGAGACAGAGGAAAATGAATGAATGAATGAGATAATGTTAGATCAGGCTAAGAGCCGTAAAGGAAATAAACAGGAAGAGGGAGAGATGGCCTGGGGAGGACACATAGCTCGGGCCTTCCTGAAGAGATGACATTTGAGCTGAGACCAGAAGGACGAGAAGGAGCCAGCACGGACAGAATGGGGAAAGGTGTGGGAAAGGCAGGTGGAGGAGCAAATTCAAGGCCCTGAAGAAGACCAGGCTTGGTGGGTGCAAGAGACAGAAGAGAGGCCAGAGCAGGGTGAGAGAGGGGTGGTGGGGGTCGGTGAGGCCCAGGACAGCAGGGGCCTTCTCCCACAAGGCTCGTGGCCAGGGTGAGGCCTATGAGGTTTTACCTGGGTTTTGTTTTTCTGGGAGGAATGGCATTTTCAGAAGGTTTTAATGTGGGGAGGGTGTTGATTTTGACTCTGAGGGGAGGTGGGAACCATGGGAGGCTTCTGAGCGGAGGAGGGACAGGTTAGGACAGAAAAGCCGTCTGGCTGTATGTGAGGGACAGACTGAGTGGGGCAAGGGGGCGGTAACAGGGAGAAGTAAGCCGGCCATGGCAGTGGTCCAGCTGGGAGATGACAGAGGGTGGACCAGGGTGGCCGCCCGTGGAGTAGGGGAGAAGCGGTGGAAAAGCAAATATATTTTTGAAGCAGAGGCACAGTAGTGGAGGAACTTAATGGATTGGACATAGCAGATGTGGGATCCTGGGTAACTAAAAAGACCCTTCCAGCTTGGGTGGCAGGTAGCCGCTTGCTGACGCCGGCCGACTGGGGCGGAGCAGCTCTCATTCTTGTTAGGACCTAGCAAGCCGCAGCCAGGGGACCTGTTAGTTGGCCCTTACCTTTGTCCAGGTGAGAGGCGGTAGAGTGGGTGGGTTCAGCAGTACTAGGGAGGGGATTGGATGTGGGGGGGTTGAGAAGAGGAAGGAACCAGGCTGACCCCCAGGCTTCTGGCTTCAGGGGCTAGGGCTGCTGCGGCTGTTGGCCCCTACAGGGACAGGGGCTTTGTTGTGTTCGGACCTGAGGCCCCTGCGCCCCGCCCGCCAGAAATAAGCCTTGACGAAATGAATGGGATGGAAAAGGTCTTGGGGATAATCAAGCCTTTTCCTTTAGAATCGCGGTCACCTCGGGTTTCTGCTTCTCCCGCAGAGATCATCGACGAGTACATCAAGGAGAACGGCTTCGGCCTGGAGGGGGCGCAGCCGGGCCCGGGCGAGGGCTTCCCGCGCCTGGTGTCCCGCGGGGCGGCCTCCCTGAACACGGTCACCCTGGGCCCCGCGGCGCCCCCGCCCCCCGCCACGCCGCCGCCCTGGGGCTGCCCGCTGGGCCGGCTCGTGCCCCCCGCCCCGGGCCCCGGCCCGCGGCCGCACCTGGTCATCACGGAGCAGCCCAAGCAGCGCGGCATGCGCTTCCGCTACGAGTGCGAGGGCCGCTCCGCCGGCAGCATCCTCGGGGAGAGCAGCACGGAGGCCAGCAAGACGCTGCCCGCCATCGAGGTGGGGCCCGTGGCGGCTGGGGCTGGGGCTTACTTACCCTGCACCCGAGATTCATGTGCATGCATCTATTCCTGTATTTGATGGTGGTTATTATTATTGCTGTTGCTATTGTTGGACTGGGTAATACCATCACCTAGCTCTGAATCCAAAAGGTTCTAAGGGACATCCAAGGAAAGGCCTTATTCCTGGCAATTCGGCAGTATCTAGCAAAATTGTTATTGCTCATAAAGGCATTGCAGCCTCCTGGTTTACAAGCGAGGCCTTAAGAATCAGAGTGCCTGGGTTTGAATCCCCTTCTGCCATTTTACCAGCTATGCAGCCTTGGGGCAGGTTACTGAGTCTCTCTGTGCCTCAGTTTTCTCGTCTGCTAAATGGGATGATAATAATAACCACATGGGGTTGTGGGGAGGACTAAGTGAGTTATTATACATGCCAAGGGCCTCTTACATGGTAAGTACACAGTAGAGATGAGCTGCTGATTTTATTAGTGTTACTATTATCATCATTTCTCTTAGGCCCAGCCACTCCCCTTCTAGAAATTTATCACATGTATGTCTACTACTGAGTGAAAAGAGGGAGGTATAGGGCTATCCATTGTAGCCTTATGTATACAGCCAAGAATTGGAAATTCAGTGTTCGTAGGGAATTGGTGATATGAACTATATGACCCTATGCACATCAAGTCCTGCACAGCTGTAACAGATACATCCGTGTATGTGTGTATGTGCAGATAAACATAAATATGGACTGGTCAATACAGAAAAATTTAGAAATGAAGGTGTTCCCTAGGTATTGAGGTAGAAGTATCATCAAGATATATTGATAATAAAAAAAATGGCCGGGCGCGGTGGCTGACGCCTGTAATCCCAGCACTCTGGGAGGCCGAGGCGGGCAGATCGCTCAAGGTCAGGAGTTCGAAACCAGCCTGAGCAAGAGCGAGACCCTGTCTCTACTAAAAGTAGAAAGAAATTAATTGGCCAACTAAAAATATATAGAAAAAATTAGCCGGGCATAGTGGTGCATGCCTGTAGTCCCAGCTACTCAGGAGGCTGAGGCAGGAGGATTGCTTGAGCCCAGGAGTTTGAGGTTACTGTGAGCTAGGCTGACGCCACGGCACTCTAGCCAGGGCAACAGAGTGAGACTCTGTCTCAAAAAAAAAGAAAAAAAACATGTATTAGTAATTAAAAAAATGAAGGCATACATCTGTGCATAGGTCTTATACTACCTTTTGTGTTAAGAAGAGGGAAAAATAAGAATATATATTAGTATATACTTATATACAAAAGTGTACTCTGGAAGTAAAAACAAAAACAAAGGTGATTACTTTTTGGAGGGTACTGGAGGTATTGATAAGGTCCAGGTAAGAGTTTTAACTCTATACATCTTTCTTTTGTTTTAAAGTTTTGAATCAGATGATATGGTTCAAAACTTTTTAAAAATAAAAGATTCACATTAAATTTACACATTAAAATTGAATTAAAATGAACAAAAGTCCCCCACTCCTGTCCCCAGCCCCCAGGGTTTCCTTCAAAGGTGACCCCTGTTATCAATATCTCATGTGTTCTTCCAAGAATGTGAGAGTATTGTATGATTATACTGGCAAATACATCCATACATAGATACCCCTTTTTGTACATAAGGGAAACATCTCCTGTCTATATCTATCTATCTATCTATCTATGTGTCTATATACTGTTAAGGACATATCTCGGAATTCAGCTCACATCAGTTTGTTGAAAGCTGCCCAATTCTCTTCACCGCTGTATTTTGTTGCGTGGACGTGATAATTTATCGTGTAGATCTCTTATGGGTGGGCAATTAGATTGTTTCCTATCTCATGCTATTCCAAGCAGGGCTATAGAGAACAACTTGGTTTATCTCTTATGGTCATGTGTTTCTGAAAGACAGGGATACATTCTTAGAAATGCGTCATTAGCTAATTTCCTTGTGCAAACGTCATAGAGTGTACTCACACGGACCTAGATTGTAGAGCCTACGACACACCTAGGCTGTATGGTATAACCTATTGCTCCTGGGCCCCAAACCTGTACAGCACGTTACTGTACTGAATACTGTAGGCATTTGTAATACAATAGTAAGTATTTGTGGATCTAAACATAGAAAAGGTACAGTGACAATATGGGATTATAATTCTTACGGGACTATCATAGGTCCATAATTATACAGCACATGGTGTATTTCTTTCATGCGCGTCTCTTGAACAACTTCTGAAAGTGGAATTGCTGGCCACAGGTAATTCAATGGATATTGCCAAATTACCTTCCATGGCTAGCGCCTGTGGTCCCAGCTACTTGGGAGGCTGAGGCAGGAGGATCGCTTAAGCCCAGAAGTTCGAGGCTGCAGTGAGCTGTGATTGCACCACTGCACTCCAGCCAGCTGTGTGAATTGGGGCCAGTACAGTGCTTCTCTTGACCTCAGTTTCCTCTTCTGTAAAATGGGGATGAAGTTTCTGTCCCCGCAGGACACCAGGGAGATCTCAGGATGGCAGTGCCTAGCATTGGTGTGTGCCTGCTCCCCTTTCTGCAGCTCGGTTGCTGCGGTTGTTATTTGATTTGCACTGGGGCCTAAAGCAGCACTGGGCAGAGGGACGTTCTGGTTAAAAGCATGATTTACTTAGAAATGTATATTCCCAGTCACTGGATTTTTGGGAATGGGGCAATTGTGGTGCATCAAGAGGCAATTTTATAGCCCCTTACTTATCTTTAAGCAAGCATTTTAATTTTTCCAATTTGAGAGGGGATTTGTTTCAATTTTATGTCTCACCTTTTTTTTTTGACAAATTTTAAACCTACATAAAATACGCAAGAATAATTCAATGAACAGCTGGATGTCTTCTGCCGCATTTGCTTTATGTCTCTTTTGCTCTCTTTCTGTCTCTGTCTCGAAATTTATAAAGGGAGATTTGAAAGTAAGTCACAGAGACATGATGATACTTCATCCAAAATGTTTCAGTGTGTATTTCTTTTTTTTTTTTTTGGAGACAGAGTCTCACTTTGTTGCCCAGGCTAGAGTGCCATGGCGTCAGTCTAGCTCACAGCAACCTCAGACTCCTGGGCTCAAGCGATCCTCCTGCCTCAGCCTCCCAAGTAGCTGGGACTATAGGCATGCGCCACCATGCCTGGCTAATTTTTCTATATATTTTTAGTTGGCCAATTAATTTCTTTCTATTTATAGTAGAGATGGGGTCTCGCTCTTGCTCAGGCTGGTTTTGAACTCCTGACCTTGAGCGATCCGCCCGCCTCAGCCTCCCAGAGTGCTA
>CAUYRT010014973.1:0-44056 GCA_963574885.1 Lepilemur ruficaudatus | reverse complement strand
GAGCAAGAGCGAGACCCCGTCTCTACTAAAAGGAGAAAGAAATTACTTGGCCAACTAAAAATATATAGAAAAAATTAGCCAGGCATGGTGGCGCATGCCTGTAGTCCCAGCTACTCGGGAGGCTGAGGCAGTAGGATCACTTGAGCCCAGGAGTTTGAGGTTGCTCTGAGCTAGGCTGCCGCCACGGCACTCACTCTAGCCCGGGCAGCAGAGTGAGACTCTGTCTCAAAAAAGAAAAAAAAAGAATAAAAAATTATCCCACAGAAAACTAGACAATGGACTTTAAGAAGCCAGTTACAAGAGAAGAGATACAAATGGCTTAAACATGTAAAAACATTACATGTTGTTTTACCAATAATTTTTTAAAAGGCAAACTAAAATGACAATAAGGAGACATTTTACCCCCAATTAAAGCACTACTGATATTATAGAATTATACCATTAGCTTTAGAAAATGTACAAGCCAATAAGCATATTTAGCCACTGCAGGCGGGAATGTGAAATGGTATACTCCTGACAGATTACTTAGAAATATTGAGACAAAACCTACAAAACGTACCCGCCCTTAGAGTCAGCAGTTCTATTTCTAGGAATCTATTCCAAAGAAATGATCAACAGTTACCTTTGTGATATATGTGCAAGGATCTACATTACTGTATTGTTTAAATAGGAAAAATCTAGTAACAATATAGTTGAACAGTATGAGCATAAGAATGTTACAATATGTACATAAGATTGAAAATTACAGAATACCATGCAGCTCTGAAAAACCGTTCTATGCAATAGGGTTTGGCAAACATTTTCAAGTGTGAGCGGGTAAATGTTTTAGGTTTTGTAGGCCAAGAGGTAAAATCGAGGATATTATGTAGAACTTATAATAATGAGAGAAAACAAATTTCCACAAATGTTTCTGAACAGATTCAAAATGCAAGAATGACTGAATACAATTTTTTTGTAACATAGGTCTACCAATCTAATTCTTTTTTGACTAATGATACTTTGACTAACTGAAGTTCAAAGTCGGTTTTCTTTATCATTAGATCAATTTCAAATGTTCATCTGTAAAAAACAGCTGGCGAGCCAAAAAAAAAAAAACAGACAATAGACTAGATTCAGCCTATGGCTGTAGTTTGCTAATCCCTGCTATAAAGGAATATTTGCTAACGTGGAAGAACATTCACAAAATATTGTTGTGCAGACCCCAAAATAGCAGGAGCAGTGTGCATGGCAGTCCTTAGCACTGTTCAGCAAATACTCTGGTTCTGCCTCTCTCCCGGCACACGGCAGAACTGCATTTCCCAGCTCCCTCGCGAGTGCAGTGACCACATGGTCAGACCGCATCCATTTGCTCATTGTGGAAATAACCCCTGTCACTCAAAGGCCACAGACTAGGAGAAATATTTTCAAGTCACATATCTGACTTCTATCCAGAATATTTTCTTTACACTCTCAAAATCACTAGTAAGAAAACAAACAACCTAATTTTTTTAATGGGCAAAATATTTAAGCAGACATTCCATCAAAGAAGACATATTGATGGCAAGTAAGCCCATGAAAAGACGTTCAGTGTTATGAGTCATTAGGGAAATGCAAATTAAAACCATACTCAGATATGATTTTGCACCTATTAGAATAGCTTCGATTAAAAAAAAAACTGACAACACCAAGTGTTGGGAGGAAAAAGGAGCAAGTGGAACTCTCACAGTGTTGGTGAAAATGTAAAAGGGTACAGCCACTTCAGAAAAGTTGGGCAGTTTCTTATAAAGTTAAACATACCACATGGCCCAACAATCCTGCTCCTATGTATTTGTCCAAATGATAGAAAAACCTATGTTCACTCAAAACCTATATGCGAATGTTTATGGCAGCTTTATTTGTAATCACCAAAAACTGGAAGCAACACAATGTCCTTCGGCTGGGAAATGGATAAACAGTGTGGTACATCCGTGGAGTGGAACACTGCTCAGCCACGAAAGGAACGGAACCACTGACACATACAGTAACACGGACGAATCTCAGAATGTAATTTCTAAATGAAATTCGTTAGACCCTAAAGGTTAAATGTTGTATGATTTTATTTATATTACTTTATGGAAAAGGCAAAACTATGGAGACAGGGAACAGGGAACAGCTGGCTGCCCTGGGCTAGGTGCAGGGCAAGTAGGTCGACTACGAAGAGGCATCATGAGGGATATTTGAGAGGGTTGGTAGAGCTCCTTTATCTTGATTGTGGTGTACTTACGTGACTCTATGCATTGGTCAAAATACGTAAAACTATACACCAAAAAAAGTGAATTTCACTATATGCAAATTACAAAATAAATTTTTTTCGAAGTGTTTAATGCCCACACCTGAAGAGAGAAAGGGAGAGAGGGAAGGCCCTGCACCGGCCACGCGGGTGGGCAGCTCAGCCCTGCTCGCCCCGAGAGCCAGCCTGGCTTCTGTGCCCTCTTTGGGCCCGGCGTGGGCACGAGTCAGGGGGCAGAGGCCGCGGTGGGGAAGCTGGTGGAGCATCAGCTGCTAACGTGAGGCCTGTGGGCAGAGGGAGGCTGAGGCCAGTGCAGCTGTCCAGGCAGTGCCTGCATGAGGGCCTGGGAAGGCGTCTCTGGCACCTGACTGTGCCCTGCGCACTCTCTGGCAAGCAGCTCCCTGCGTCGGCAGGCAGAGGCTCTGCAAATCCTCCTGGACAAAGGGAAGTCAGCAAAAGAGGTCGAAAGCCTGGCGCAGACTCTGCAGCCTAGGTTGAGTGCCTCGCTGAGCCCAAGCTGAGTGCGAAGAGGTGACAACGGGTGTACCTGCCGCCCTACCCTCTCACCCGGCAACCTTCTTCCTGAGCCACGCACAGCCGGGTCCATGTCATTCTGCAGGTTAAGTGAGACGAAGCCCGATATCTAATAACAAGTTGCACCAGATAAATGGCTGCTGACGTTGTGGCTTTTTTTCCTCCCCTTGATCCTAAGGTCAGCACCCTGCCCTGGGAGCCCTCGGTGAAGGAGGGAAGTAGCACAATCAACCAGGGTTTCGTGAGCACCTGTGCAGTCTGCAAAGCACACGGGTACTCCCCCACCCGCCCCTCACAGACCCAGCAGGATCAAAGAGACTGTGTGCTTCCAAGATTGGGCCTCCAGCAGAGGCTCCCTTCTGCACAGAACCGGACCCTTAGCTCCCTGGGGAAGCGTGTGAGTCTTACCCGGGTTCCCAGTGAGCTTGAAATAAGCACACGCTTGGGTCCCATCTGGTGGAGAATGAATGAATGAATGAATGAATCTTCCTGCATGCACTGTCACGTGTATCTGTTCAAAACCAAAGCAAATAATCAAAATCAGTGCATAGAGCATAGAGCACAAGCTACATGGTAGCGCGAGGGTTTAATAGGTCCGCGTGGGAGCCAGTCAGACTTGAGATCAAATCCCACTAGGCAGTTCACTGGCTGGGTGGGGCGATTTTCTGGGAGCTGTTTCTTCATTGGTACAATAGGAGAGTTTGTGATACCTCCCTCACGGGGCTGCTGTGGGGATTAAATGCAGTAGTCCACCTATTTCACCTCTGAGAGCAAAGAGCCAGGAGGTCACCCCTAATCCACCATTTTTCCGGATTAAATGAAGTCTTTCATGTAAAGCACTTAAGACAGTGCCAGAAACAAAGCAAGTATCAGCGACTGATAGCTATCATCATCACTGTCACAATCTATCTCTACTCAGCTGTAGCGAAAGAACGGAGCAGTGAGGGTTGCAGCCTCCCTGCCTGTAAGCCCTGGGCTCTGTCCCCTGTCGACAGGCTTAATGAAAGGGCGAAATTAAGAGGTTCCCTTACGGTGTCCCCATCACTGCTACAACAAGAAAGTGCAGTGTACACACTATTGTAATGGTCCTGTTTTTCCCTCCCATGCCTCTCGGAATGGAAAACAACAGCAATATCAAACAGCCCATAACTGCCATGTCTTACATATTGTCCCTGGCATCCTATGTGTGTCGTTGCTATTTGTGCTCTGTTTGCTTATTTCTTCATCACTCTCCTGGGCAAAATTGATCCCCTCATCAGCAGCTGGGAGACAACCGGCTGTGATCTCAAGCCTTTGGAAGGTCAGCTCAAGAGGCAGCATCTTCCTAGCAACAGTTGCCAGGGAAGATTATGAGGGTGGACTCAACTCCCAGGGGAGCGGAAGACATGGAGAGCTAAATAATTGGCATTTCTTTTAAATGGGGTGGGGTGGCGGTGGGGGGTGCTTGCCGCTGTGAAGGTGAATGCAACCTCTTCCATTAGGGTGTTGCTCAGTCCCTTTGTTAGAAGTTCTGCCTGGCCTTTTTGTTTTATTTGATGTCATTTCATTTTCCTAAAATATTGGAGCTGAAAATTACTCGGTCCAAAGGTTCCTCACCTTATCAGACCCAACATCCCATGCTTACAGCAAATATTTTGCAACATCTCCTTTGCTAGTCTTAAATGAAGCTGTAGATGTATAACCTACCTATGTAATTTTAAAAACAAATGTAAAGCCCAACAATATAAATGAGAAATAATTTATAATAAAATGAATGTCCAATATGCAAATGTTTGTGAACAGATACACCTAGAAAACATAATGAATAAATCAGATGCTTACGCCTATGTATGACATACTATCCACATTTGTACTTTCCAGTTGATCTTTGGGAATAAGAGCTAAATAAGTGCATTAATGATAGATAAAGAATCACCAAGAATCCAGTGTCTGGAAGCACAGATGAGAGAGCACTGTATTGTCACCTCACTTCCTAGGAATGGCATTGTTGACAGGGATATGATTTTTCAAAACATGCGCAACTTTCGGTAATACTACAAACAAAACAAAGCACATGCTTGCTTCCATCTACATAGCGCTTACCTTCTTAGAAAATTCAGTATATATTAAAACCAGTAAATGGTGATTTGAGTTCAGAGTTTGGTTTGAGGCCCAGATAACTACAAACACATTTTTTACCCACTTGAGTGACCAGTGGAGAAATGTTAACGGGCTGTAGCTGAGGATGTTCTGTGCCCTAGGATACCATGGCCCTCTGGTTCCCACCACTAAATGCTTGAATAACCCTGCCTCATCACTGTGATAATCAGAAATGTCCCTACAAATTCTCAACATGTTCCTTAGCAGTACGCGATCTAGCCCAATCCCACTATAAAGATAGGTAAAGAGGTCCAAAGAAAAAAAGTGGCTTGCTCAAGGGAAAGCCAAGATGAAAACGAGAGTCTTCTAAGGCCCAGGTCGGGGATTAGAACAATTAACTGGAATTCTGTGAATCCACCCTACACCCTGGATGTGTAAACATCAAGCTATGATAACGTGCTGACATTATCCATGGCTCCGTTGGTCATCTCCTCCTCTGTCCCTTTTCAAAATCAACTTCCTTCCTGATTGCTAGTAACGTCTGGCCGTGTACTCAGTTATGAGCTATTGTGAAGCTCTGCTTTTCACAGAAAGACATTGTTTTTTAGAGAAACATGTCATTTCTCCATGTTGGTGCTTATTTTGCTTGGGATGGCTCAACAAGAGAGTCCCCTAACGCCCAGCCTGCGGGGGAGACAGAATAAAGAACAGGGGTCGGCCACCAGGAAGGGTGCTGATTTCACTGTGCCTACATAGGCAAGGCTCTAAGGACAAGAGTTCTGACATCTGATTTACTTCTTTTTAAATTATTAAATGCCATATATTAATATGAATATTATCATTATTATTAAAAGAGACATTAATTGATTGACACATGCTCGAAGGCAATGTCCAGGACGTGAAGGCACTATAAACCAGACACCCGGGGAGGAGGAGACAGCCGAGTTGTCTTGCTGGGGAGAGGGGCCGTGGTGGTCACACGAGTCCAGACGTGGAGGTGTCTAGGAGACATCCGCGTGGACGTGCACCGCGGACCTTTGGCAAAAGGCTTGGAACTTTGCAATGAAGGAGCCGAGCTGAAAGCCCAGATTTGGGGCTTATGTCCAGGTAGAGAAGAGTTGACAGCACAGGATTAAGTAAAATCAGCCCCAAAATGTGTATTAAGAAGGAGGAAAGAGAACACACGTTAAGGTAGAACCCTCAGCGCCACCCGTGCATTTGTAGCAGGTGGAGACAAAATGCCGAGAGAGGACATCAAGAAGGAACAAACAGGAGACAGACAAAGAGAGTGTTGTCTGAACAGAAGACTAAGGATGAGGTCCTGTGCTAAGAGCTTTACGACACAGACGGGCTCGTTCAATCCTCACCACAACCCAAACAGGGAGGTAATATTACCATCCCCCAATTTACCCTTCAGGAAACCACAGCAAAGGAAGGTTAAGTCACTTGTCCAAGAATACACAGCTAGTAAGAGGCATAACTAGAATTTGAAACCAAGTTGTCTGACTCCAAAGACAACATGTGAGCCTTCTGCAAAATTAAAGGAAAATAAGGACAAAAAATTGTGCCTTGGATCTAGCATTTATAGCAAAATGCTAAAAGAAAAGCCAGGGTCTCAGCCCACACAGGTGAGCTGGGGGCTACGAGTCCTGCCCCGACAAGCAGGGGCAGCACCGAGAGCGAGCGCAGGTCTGCCGTCGGGGATCCGCAACCTCCTGCAGTCCGCAGCGCAGCGTGACGATGGAAGATTTCTCATTATGGATTACATTGTCTTCTCAATAAAGCAGAAATTACTCCCCAGAATAGACCTTCCCAGGCGCATGAGTAAATGGATCAACAGAGAAAACATGTGTCCAGCCTATTATACGTAGCAAATGAACTTGATATTAAAATGTGGAAAGCAAAAAATTGATTATGTCTCTGACACGGGTCATTCCTCCCTCTTATCCGTGGCAGTCTGGTCACCCCCGTGAAACAGCAACTCCAACTCTTAGAAAGAGCTTTCCGACAGACAGCCAGAGATGAGCTTGAACTCCACCCCCCAGGTGAAAACCACACTTGGCCTACCTGGGCCAAGGCGTCCCACAATAATGGTTTCCTGTCATATTAAGTGAAACCGTCCCTGCAGACAAGAGATGAAATCCATTGTTTGTCCTGGACCTTGAGGGATACTTGGCTTTGCCAGTCTCCTCCAGCAGAGGAAAAGTCAAATGATGTTCAAAGCCAAAATGACAGTCACAGCTCGACTGAGGCTGTGGTGATGGAGATTAAGTGGGCAGATTGGAAGGCAACCTGGGGGGTGGGACTGGAACCCCCTCTCAATCACTGTCCTTGACACCACAGCCCATGCCTCCCACCGCAGCCAGCTGGGGAGGGTTGGGGAGGGCTGGTCCCACCTAGGGGCTGGGACTAGGAGAAGAGCTGACCCTCAGGCTCTGGAGGGCACAGCTGTACAAACAGAGCTCTGCCCTGATCTCAGCCCCAGAGGGCTTTGCCAGAGTTCTCTACAGGTGTGTGCATTGGATGGAGAGGAGACAGTGTTCCGAGAGGGAGTCACCAACTCTGCTGGGGGGAGGGGCAGGAAAGGCCACTGAGGTTGTGACACTGAGCTGAGTCTTGACAGATGAGAGTCCCCAAGCAGCTCAAGAGGACCTAGGGCACATTCGGGCAGAGGGAGGCATGGGGCAAAGGCCTGAGTGCAGCAAACACTCCGGAAACCCTAATTAGTGGTGGCTCACTAGCCTTAGCTTGCAGCAAAGTCACCCGCGGAACCTGATCAAAAATGGAAGGACTGATTCTCTGGCCCAACCAACAAAAAAATTCTAATTCTGTAGCTCTGGAGAGGGGCTTGGAAATGTGCATGTTTAGCTGTCATCACGGGTAACGTCTCTGCAGGGGTCCCCGGAAGAAGCCGTGAGGAACATCACTAAGCCGGTGTATCCGCTGGCCCCTAGAGGAGGAAGGCAGACGCAGAAGATGAGAATGGAGAGAGACACGGGCCTTTCACTCCTGGAGGCTGAGAAGACGGTGGAACAGAGTGCCCTTTAGAAAGATCACTCTGAGTTCGATCAGTAGCGGGAGCAGAGAGTGGACCCCAGAGAGCCCCCAGCAGCCCGGCCGTAGCCGGCCCAGGTCACCATCACTGCAGCCGTGAGCGGCGAAGCCGAGACCCAGCAGCCCACACCAAGCCTGCCCGGGAGCGGTGGCCTCACATCAACGGCACCTGCCAGCAGGCACAAGCTCATCGCAGGGAAGGAAGGTTTGGGGAACAGTAAAATGGTTCAATGTAAGAAATGGAGATGGTTTCAGCGACAGGAATACACCAGCCCACCGTAAAGAAGAATGGCCCCAGGAAGTACCTTGCAGGGTAGGAGATGGAGACACCGCGGAGTTTGACGTTGTTGAAGGAGAAAAGGGTGTGGTGGCAGCAAATGTCACAGGCCCTGGTGGAGTCCCAGTCCGAGGCAGTAAACATGTGGCAGGCGGTAACCGTTACAGACTACCCGCGTGGCAGGGGTCCTCCCCCCATTCCCAGCAGAATTACCAGGATATGAGAGCGGGGAAGAGAACCAGGGGTGGAGACTGCTCCCGAAGGCCAGGCCCAGCAAGCCGGCCACCGCAGGCGAAGGCTCCCACCTTGCTACAGGCAAGACCCTGTGGACGTTGACCACGGTATCCCACCCTCCTGTGCAGGGAGGAGAGAGGGAGGGAGCTCACGACCAGGGTGCAGGAGAACAAGGTTGGCCAGTAGGACAGAGTATGTGTCGGGGGTTATAGACCACGATTCTGCAGGGGCCTCCTCGCCAAGACAGCCCAGAGAGGACAGCAATGAAGAGGATAGAGAGAATCAGGGAGATGAGACCCAAGGTCAGCAGCGCCTCAACTTTGATTACCAACGCAGACGCCCAGAAAACCCTACGATGGCAAAGAGACAAAGCAGCCGACCCACCAGCTGGAATTTGTCCGCTCCGAGGCTGAGCGGGGCGAGGCTGGGCACGTGCCGTTTACCATCTCCAGCGTCGTCCCATTCAGTCATCCAACAAGCAGAAATGAATATGAAATCCCAGCAATAAGAAACGAACAAAAGATTGGAGCCGAAGACCTTAAGTGCTTGCTTTTTGCCCGTTGACCGAATAACTAGAACTATCTGCATTTGCTATACAGCATTGGGTTTTTATTATTTTTACCCAAAGACATCTTTTTTGGTAATAACATGTTTTTTTTAAAAAAAAAGCCTGGCTTTTCTCAATATGCCTTTAAAGCTTTTAAAATTGTTTCATTCCTGGTCAAGTTGAGACCATTTTTAATTTGTAATAAAAGTTTACAACTTGATTTTTTCAAGAAAGTAGACAAACTGCAAGCACCTGTTAATAAAGGTCTTAGATAATTAAAAAAAAAAAAAAAACACGCTGAGCAGTGGCGGCCTCGCCCACCAAAATGTAAGCCCCAGGGGCCTGTTTTTGCTGCCACTGTATTGCTACCTGAGTATTTAGCACATATAGGTACAGAGCATTTCTTGACTGAATGAACGAATGAATGAAAAAGTGAACAGCGGCAGGAGGGAAGGTGGTCCCGGCTCTCACTGCAGTCGGAGGGTGGGATAGGGCCTTAAAGAGACAGGAGCAGGGGAGGAGAAGGAGCAGGACTTACCCTCATTCTCGCATATTCGAGGCCACACAGGGCTCACAGGGCTTCTTGGAGGCATTTCTGTATTTCTGCAAATTCAGGGATGTCTACAAAACTAAAAAAGCCATGAGATATAATCAGGATTGAAGTGTACTCAAAGCTTGTCCCCCTCCACACCCCAGCCCCGGGAAATGTTATTCTTCCAGCGCAGACAGCTGGGCCGTGGGACGCGGCTCTGCTCTGTCCAGACCAGAACACACCCAGACCAGTCGTGGCTCACTCCAGCCAGAGGTTTCATTCTGGGTTTGGCAGTCATTTTGGGGTTTTTGTGTCCTAGAGACATTTAATTCTGTACTTAATTTAGGTTTAATAGGCATCTATTATGTTAAATAGAGACCAGCTGAACTGATTATTTAAGACATAGTTATGGTTGTTTAACAACCATGTGGTTTGACTGCTACATCTCAATAAAGGTTTTCCAGAACCCAGCTATTATTACCATTTTGCATTCGGTCACTGTTCTCACCTAGCCGCTGCCCTCTCGTTAACTATCGCCTGCTGGCCGAGAAGCTCCTCGCCCTGCTTCTTCCCTGGGTCCCGGGACTGGTTTCTTTGCAGGGTGTCTAAGCATCCACAGTATCAGTGGAGCTCAGGAACCTGCAGCTGCGGCCACGTGTGGCTGCGCAGGAGGGCCTGGCCCCACAGGCAAAGTGCACGCCAGCCACCTGTCCACAGGGCTCCAGACTTGTCTCCCAATGGCAACGTGGCTTTGCTGAGGAGCCCAGAGACCATGGCTGAGCCTAGGAGGTAAGTCACTTGGGATCCCTCTAAGAGAGAAGAGTCTGCATGTAAGAAAAAGAATTAGAAAGAAGACTATAGGGGTACTAATTCTCTGGAAGTTTCCTTTACTGCAGTGTTACTTAAACGGTGATTCATGGGCCAGTGCTGGTCTGTGACCTGCTCTAACTGGTCCACAAATTAAGGACAAGAAGGTAGGAACTTGGGTAGCAATTTGAAATTGCCACCATATCCAAGTATGAGATCAATGGGCCTGGCTCGCTGAACAGGGTGTAGGGCAGTTTGGGCATTAACGAACTCATCTGTAGAGGAACACATGGCCCGAACTGCCACCACTCATGAGTGGGGACCACATATCTGTCCACCAAGGACTGGAAATTTAAAAACTGCTCTTCTGGCTCAGATGCCTTTAGAACCACTGCTGTAGAGCTGTATCTCTCACTTCATTTGTTTCTCTACCCGCCTGCACACTCTGGAGCATATAGCAGGACTTTTAAAATCTTCCATATGTACATTGAGAAATGCTTAAAATGGCAAATGTTATGTTCTATATATTTTACCACAGTAAAAAAGAAAAGAAAATATTCCTTACACCGGATCCTTCTGTCTCCTGGATCAAGAGGAACCTATCTGTCGAATCAGCATAAATCTCAAAAACAGCAATGAGGAAAAAAAAATAGCCCAGGCTATCTGGAATATGGTAGGATGAGGGTGCTACAGCAGGACCTTGGTGTTCATGTTCTAAACTGAACTGATAGGCAGAATTAGCGATGAAGGAGTTAAGGAAAGGACTTCACCAACAGCTTTTCTGAACGAGGCAAGCCAGAGCTTTGGCGGCGAGTTCGCCAACAGTGTTTAATTCAGGTCTCGACAATGGGCAGGTAAAGCCCCTGCAAAGCGTGGCTTTCTGGACGCCTGGGAACAAAGCAGAGGTCAACTTGGAATTATTTACGCTTATCAGGGCGGGCCCAGTGTGGATGATTTAAACCTAAAGGCAGCCCAAGGCGTCCCTTCATCTCCACCTCCGCGACCTCCTCCCCAGCACATTCCTCATCAGAGCCATTTACACGCCATAAAATGACCCAAGTTTAATCGCATCGTCTGTCCAGAAAACGCTCTCTGCCCAAAACCCTTATTGAAATTTTGCCCCAAATTTTCCACTTTGTGTTGTATTAAAAAAAAAAAAAATTTACTTTAACAGAGGCAATTTGTGACTGAAACCACTATTCCTAATTTTTGCTAGAGAGTTATTGACTAATTTGTGAGTCAAAAAGCTGGTTTTAGCCAGTTCCGGCCTAAGTGGAATGTGCCCTCCCCGTCCTCCTGCAAATTACAAACACAGGACTGTTGTCCATCCTGAACCCCTGGCTCTCGAAATCCAACTTTTCATCATAAATCCTGAGAGAAAAGACCCGCCCGGGTGTCTACGTCGCCCCAGCCCGTGTTCCCAGACAACTCTCAGCATCTTGGTCCGCGTCTGTCTCCCCGAAGGCCAGCGCTGTAGACCTGCCAGCAGCTGAAAGTTATAAATAGGACAGTTTGGGACGGGGGTGGGGATCGAGGAGCAAAATCTAATAAGGATCAGATGCTAGCGGCCAAGAACGCTCTCTGGAGAGACGAAGAAGAAAAGTATTGGTGCTGTGCTCCAAAAACCAAAAGGAACAGCTCACACAAACTGCATCCATTAAACCTGTCGGTCACAGGGACTCTGACCAGCCAAGGAGACCTGGGGGATTTCTTCAATCCAGTGACATTACTTGAGAATGTCACCTCCTCAGATAAGATTCTTGCCCTGCGTTTGGGCACTCACATGATACACTTACTCCAGGTTAGTGGATGGGGAGGTAAGGGGTGTGGGTAAGAGTAGGCCCCCTCTAGAGCAAAAATTCCATAGGACACCTGAACCATGGCACAGTGGCCCCTGCTAAACATGACACATGACCTCATGGCTGGGGTCCTCAAATTCACAGCACCCACAGCAGTACCTTCCCTTTGTTGGCGGGACTAATACCCATCTGCCCACCTCGACCCTAAGCCCCCTCTCTGCCGTGCCTGCCACTCCATTTTCAGTGCCTAGTGTGGTGCCTGGTGTACAACAGGCTTTCACCGTGTCATGCCTTCCCTGCTCAGAACTGCCACTTCACTAAGCTGCCAGTTTCATCTCCCTGTCTGTCTTAGTCCGTGCAGGCTGCTATAACAAAATGCCGTAGACTAGGTGGCTCATAAGCAACAGAAATCTATTTCTGACAGCTCTGGAGTCTGGGAAGTCCAAGATCAAAGCACTAGCAGACACGGTATCTGGTGAGGACCTGCTTCCTGGTTCACAGATAGCATCTTCTCACTGTGTCTTCACATGGTAGACGGGGCAGGCAGCATTCCGGGGCCTCTTTTATAAGGGCACTAATCCCATCCACTGCCTAATCACCTTCCAAAGGCCCCACCTCCTAATACCATAACGTTGAGGACTAGGTTTCAGCATATGGACTTCGGGGGACACAGACATTCCATCCATAGCACCGTCTGCCTCCTCTTAGACAGTTTATGGGCTCATCTTAGTCAGCTTTGTATCCCTAGCATCTCAGACGTGGCCTGGCTCACTGGCGTTTGTGGAATGAACGAATTGCTCCCTCAGGAAGACACGCACAATTTAAAGACGCTCCACTATGAGGCTCTCCTATTATGTACATTAACAATTTACGACTTCTTTGTTTATCCATGATGTCATATATTCCTTCCCTAGAACTATCGGCAGCTTGGGAATTGTGAGTAAGCTGTTCCTTTGTAAAACAACTCCGGACACCTGGACAGTAGAAGGAAAAAGGAGAAACTGCAGGAGGGAAGCAACACCCTTTATCCTACTCCAATTGTTTCCTTGGAGACTTTCTGACACATCAGGATTGGGAGGTTTTGAGTGACTGTGAGCTTTTCCACCCAGAGGCTAATCCATCAGTTCTTGTAGGACTCGGATTCTTGGCCTGTCCAGATTCACCCAGAACACACAGAAAGCAGATTCTTCCTTTTGTCCACCCGTCACCATGAGCCTCCTGCTTAGAGCCTGGCAGGGAGCATCCACTGATTTCCAGGGTGCCCTGACTCCTGCTAGCCAGTCCCTGGTATACCAGGTGTCCCCCATCCATGTGGCTGACTTAGGGCCCTTGGAGGAAGCCACATCTGTAATGACTGAAATGAACACTGGCCTGCTCCTCTCCAAAGGCCTGAAAAGCCTGGAGTGATTGACACAGGGAAGGGGCGGGCCTGACTGCATCTGCCCCTGAAAGAGAGGGCATGAGAAGGTGATGACCTTTCCCTGAGCTTTTCAAATTATATTTTACAGTCAGAAATTCATTTTGATTGCAACCCTGTAGATATTATACAAACACATATTGTGATGATCAGTTTTATGTGCCCACTCGGCCAGGCTACAGTTCCTCAGGGATCCCAGCACACACTAAGCCAGGTGTCACTGCGAAGGTATTCTGGAGATGTGATTCAAGTCTCTAATGAGTTGATTTTAAGTACTGAAGATTATTCTAGATAATCTGGGTGGGCCTGGTTTAATCAGTTGAAAAGTCGTAAGAGCAGAACTGAGACTTCCCTGAAACAGAAGAAATTCTCCCTGAGGACAGCATCAAATTGTGCCTGTGAGTCCCAGCTTCCCTGTCTTCCTGCTGACCTGCCCTGTGGACTTCAGACTTGCCTGGCCAGCCTCCAGCATCAGAAAAGCCAGTTCCTTGCAATTAATCTTTTTGGAGATACACACATATATATTTTTTAAAGATTTGTATATACAAATATACACATAAAGAGTTTTACATATGCTTACCTACTTATTTATTTTCCTACTGGTTCTATTTCCCTGGTGGAACCCTGACCTACCCACATATACACACATCTACAACTAGCAAAAGATGCTCAAGGCAATACTAACCCTTCCTAGGTATACCTTCCTAGGTATAATGAACTTCTATTCTGTATATTCCAGGGGTGAGGAACCTGTGGTCTTCTAAGTCCTTAAGTGCGGCCTTTGGACTGAATCCAAATTTTACAGAACAAATCATTTTATTTTTATTAATATTTTTTCATCTTTTATATTTTTATTTTAATTTTTAAATGAACATATTTAAAATAACAAAGAATAAAATAAGATTCAATGAAATAATCCTCCAAGATTGACCAGCACAATTAGAACATTAGTGAGACATAGGGGCTAAATTGATGACTGTTACACTCATGATTTAGTTCTAACTTCCCCCGCCTGACTGGCACCACTACGGCACGAGGCTGGTTGGCGAGAGTTTATAGGGTCAAGTACTCCCGTCTGTTATCAGCTTTTGACAACAGTGCACTGTGTTTTTGTTTGAAGTGGAATTTGTGAATAGTTGCACAGCTTGACAGTATTTTTTAATTCTGTCTGCTTAACAGCCCATCATGTCAAAGAAGACCAAGAGAATGGTGAAGGAAGAAAACAGATTTTTTAATGAGGATTGGGAATTGCAATTATCTTGTCTCTGCTAAAGATAAGATGATTTGCTTGCTTTGTGATACTGCAGTATCAACATTAAAGAAATTCAATGATCATCTGCATTATAACACTCATAAGGACCATAAATATCTTAAATTAGAAGGAGAGGCAAGAAAGGCTGTATTGCAGAAATTAACAGATGAAAAGCAAAAGCAAAGAAAATTCTTGCAAGCAGCAATAAGACCTGGAAATAATGCCACTGAAGCAACTTATAAAGTAGCTCATATACTCAATAAAAAAGGGAAGCCATTCAGTGATGTAGAAATTGTGAAAGAATGCATTGTCGAAGTTGTAGGATGCTTAGACCCTGATAACATTTCAAAGTATAAGCAACTTCCTCTTTCAACCATAACTGATAGTCAGCATGAATTAGCCTTCAACTTAACAGAACAACATCATGCAATACTTCAAAAAGAAAAATACATATTATTTAATTGTTTTGGATGAATCAACTGATACTACTGACTCGGCACAGCTTTTATACTTCATTCAGGTCATAACAGATTTTCTTTGAAGAAGAGTTACTCTCTTTGGACATTCTTGAAAATAGAACATGGGAAATAGACATCTTCAACAACTTTCAAGATAAATGTGGTGAAATTTGACTGAATTTGGTAAATTGAGTGAGTGTATGTACAGATGGTGTACCTTCCATGACAGGAAAACATGAAGGGTTTATTGCACAGATAAAGAAAGTATTAAAAGATCCAGATGCTGTCATTTTTTTTCATTGTGTCTTGTATCAGCAAAATCTCTCTGTTAAAGCTACTATTTTAAGTGACACTTTGCAATAAGTTATAAGTATTGTTAACTATATTCATGCAAATGCAACATGCTACATCAGTTTCATAACATGCTAAAGTTGAACAATGAGGTATTCAGTGTGGATTTGCCCTATTGTTCTAAAGTGCATTGGCTATTACAGGGACAGGCGTTAGCCAAAATTTTATCTCTGCAAGAACAAATAGCTAAATTTTATGAAGAACAGAATCAGCAATGTGAATTATTGAAAGAAGATTTCTATAGCAATGCAGCATTTCTCTGTGATATCATGTCAAATCAAAACAACTTAAATATTTCTTTGCAATGTAAAACTTAGTCTACATATGATATGTGGAAAAAAAATCCAAGCATTTCAAAAAAAAGCTATCCTTTTTCAAAATACTTCTTCAAAATGAAATTTCAGATGAACATTTTCCCCAGTTAGCAAAAATCATTGATGAGCAAAATGATATATATGAATCATTTGAAGAATATGCAGCTGCTATAGACCTATTAATTGGAAAATACAATGAAAGTTTCGCTGACTTTGAGAATCATGACATCACACTCAAATTAACATTTCAGCCTCAACTAGTTGATATCACCAAGGCACCTAAAGAAGTAACTACAGATGGAATTGATTGAGCTCTCAGTAGATGACATTTTAAAGTCATTGTTTGATGCTAAGAAGCATCCAATTGACACATGGAATATTGTAGTAGAGTATGCACACCTTCGGCAACATGCCCCAAAAATGTCTTCTTACTTTTCAACCATTTATTGCTGCAAATCTACATTCTCCTACCTAACCCAAATCAAGACACCCTTAAGGTCACAAATGACTGATACCCAACTAGATGATCACCTGGAACTGTGGACCTCCATGCTGCAACCAAATAATCAAACGCTTTCCAACAAAAAGCAGACACAACAAAGTCAATAAAAGGTTAGTTAACTTTAAAATTAACAAATAGTTTTCATCTTTTGAAATGATTAAGTACAGAGTTAGACCTTTACAAAATAATGTACATTTTTAAGTATATCTTATTGAAGTTTCTTGAATGCGGCCTAATTTGATTACAGCTAAATTAATGTGGCCTTCCAACATGAAAAGGTTCCCCACCCCTGGTATAGTCAATGCTGGGCAACCCCAAAAATCAATTTTATATCCTAGTGAAGGATTCTCAGCTGCAGTTTGAAAACTATTCAACGATAGAGAAACTTCTCACATGCACACTCCACTGGGAGGTCTGAGTATTTACAAAGTCTGGGTGGATGCCCTTCCAAGAAGAATCCGTGAGGGAAAACGGACCGAGATCATACTTCATGGTCCTGGCCATGCACCACAAAGCAAGTGTCTCCAGTTCAGCCCCAGAGAAATTTGGACACCTGCCCTCAGGGGAGTGGGGGGAAGGGTGGCAGAGCAGGAACGCTGGAGTCCCCTAAGAGACATGGAGAGGAAGGTAGACACATTGATGGGCTCCCCTGGAGAGCTGGGCACTAGAGGACAGACTGTTCCTTTCCAGGAGCAGAGAACAAGCCAAGAAAACTTCTGGCAGAAACCCAGGTGGAGACAGCATCTTGGAGCCATGGGACAAGGTTTTGGCAGTGGGAACAATGTGGTTCTCACAGTTTTGAGACAATAACTCAAAAGGACCTCACCTGCTGGGTTGAGGGCCCAGTGCAGGCACACACCCAGAGTAGAGGACAACTGCTCTAAGAACATTTACGGGAAAAGAGGTCCGAGGGTTTTAGCTTACCATGAGCTCAGTCTGAACCGCTTATATTTTCTTTAAAAAAAAAATGCCTCTCACTAAATATCAGCAACAGCAAAAACCTGTTGTATCAGCAAGGTTCGGTTGCAAATAACATGAAACATTCCTACCTAGTTTATGCAAAAAGGGATTTAATATTAGTGACATAGGTCCTCACAAAACTGATGGAAGAGTTGGTGGAGCAGGCTCGGAGCTGAGCTTCCAGAAACAACTCCCAAATGATGAGCTGCTGCCTTGGTCGTGATTGAGAAGCCAAGTAACCAGGAGGCTGCTGTCTCGGCTGCTGGCCCTGGGGCCACCCCACAGCCTGGTCTGAATCCCTCTCCTCCATGACACCTGGACCTCTGCTGCAGCTGTCTTGGAAAAACCCAGCACCTCCATAGCCTTCCAGAAGGAGCGGAGACACAGCCCCACCGCACACTGCTCGGCCTCTCCTTCCAAATCTCCTGGGCACGTCTGCTTGGGGGAAGCCATGCCGGGGCCAGAGCCAAGATGCAAGAAAGTATGGGAAATGCAACCTGCAGCTCCGCAGCCTCCAGGAGGGAGCACGGCAGGTGCCTCTGCAGGATCTGTCCCACCCCCTTGCCACTTATGGATCTAGAAACACACAGAGAAAGCAAGCAATCAAACAAAAAACTGGAAACTGATAGCAACACTGGAAGTTTAGGACGCACAGCTGACCTGCTAAATTCTCGGAAGAAATGATGTCTGATATGAGACCTACAGCGTGTATTGTGGGGGCAAATCCAGTGGCTGGCGGAGGGCCCTGCTGTGTTGGAGAAGCAAGTATGTGTGGATGAAGAGAAAGTGAGGAGATGCCTCCTCCCTCGCCTGCTGCCTGCACCCAGATTCACAAACCTGGGGCCAGAAGATAGTGCAGCTATCTTGGACTGTGGGGTACTGATTTAAAATATGACCACATTACTTTATTTGTACCCCTGAACCCTCCCTCCACCCGCCCGCAAATCATCAGCACAGAGTTTAATAGCACAGGCTCTGAAGGCAGACAGCCTAGGTTTTGAATCCTGGTCTCACCATGTATAACTGTGAGACCTCGGATAAATTATTAACCTCTCTGTTCCTCTGTTTCCTTTTCTGGAAAAAACAAATGAAATGCACAGGGAAAGAAAATGAGCCTTCAGCCGTGCAGGTCTGCCTCTCTCAGCCCACTTCCTGGCCCTTGGAGGCTGTTGACTACAAGTTCCTCCATACGCTCCAGCTGACACCAGGATGAATGGTTTCCATGGCATTCCATCGCATCTGGGAGGGAGGTGTCAATAAGGTCTCCTCCGTTATGTTGGATGACGGGTAGACATGTCCAACATCACGACCATTTTGGGCAGTGCATATCCATAACTGGGAAAGGGGGAATTATTCATATATCCCCTCTGCCCCTTCACCCACTTCCCTGGGGGCAGACAGGCTCACATCTTTCCAATGAGTCTCTCTGTCCCCTGAGGGCATGAGCCAGATGGTCTGTCCTTTCTCCAGAGTGCTGACTGCCACAGGGATCCAGGTGCCACCATTTGTCATCATAAGTGATCTTATGGGGGCAGAGGATGGGGCGAGAGAACAACCCACGGCAAAGTCAGGATCCAAGTTCATGCTACTCAGAAATCCTCAACCTGAGCCAAATGAACCGTCACATGACACCAATTTCCATTCAGCCACCGAGACCAGCGCAGGTACAAGGAGAGATGGGGAGAGGGGAATAGTCCCTTTAAATGTGAACGGCTCAAAGGAAAGAAGAGTGTGCAGCTGCTCCTCCCCGTCCCCTCGTTCCCCACACAGACCCCGGGTGCCGAGGAGCTCAGACAGACAGACAGACACACAGGGCAGGGCTGTGCACAACTCCACAACGGCCGAAGCCAGTCCCACCAGCAGGCCCTGTATATGTGGTCGCTGGAGACACAAATTACTGAATTTGTCTCAGAGATAAGTACAAAAATTTGTGTTGACCAACAAGAATAGAAGAAAGCAAATCGGTTTCAAAGAACTGCCTCCCCAGAAAGGTTTGAGGTCAGATTGTTGTTACAGCACAGTCTTGCAAATGTTCATGGAACAGATAATTCTCACATTATAAAAATTCTTCCAAAGTACAGAAAGAGATGGATTACAATCCAATTTATTTTATCAATCTAGCGTAGCATTAATAACAAAACCTAAAAAAGGACATAGAATACATTAATTTCAGTAATAGGATATAAAGATCCTAATTAAATTCTAATTAATCAGGAGTTCGAGACCAGCCTGGGCAAGAGTGAGACCCCATCTCTACTAAAAATGGAAAACTTAGCTTGGCATGGTTGTGCACACCCGCAGTCCCAGCTACTCGGGAAGCTGAAAAAGGAGGGTTGCTTGAGCCCAGGAGTTTGAGGCTGCAGTGAGCTGTGATTATGCCACTGCACTCCAGCCTGGGTAACACAGAGAACATGTCTCAAAAAAAAAAAAAAAAGATAGCAGCAGCGTCAGGGGAGCAGCAACGTGGCCCCTCTCTCCCTGCTGTGGCTCCAAGCCTGGAGGGTCTGCCTTCCAGGGAAGCAGAGGCCAGCAGGACCCAGGGCCAGAGGTCCCAGCTCGAGCCTGTGCAGAGGAAAGCGAGGAGATGGGGACTGAATTGAATTTGAGATCGAAGCCCTACACAGGGTTGAATTTTAATAACTCAGAGGACCCTGAGTGCTATGGGACCGACCAGGTTGCCATCGCAGGCTTGCTGATTGTGGCTGAGAGGAGCACCCAATGAACTGGGTGTAATTTTCTTCTTTGAATTTTTTGTATTTTCCTAATTTTCTCCAAGCATATATTATCTTTATAAACAGAAAAAAACTGACACTCTGAGCTGTATGGAAAGGAAAAGTTTGCCATCTAAGGAATGTTTGAAGGTGGCCGTGCTATTTCACCTAGAGATTTAGAGGGGACTTGTCACGTATCTTAAGGGGTATCCTTTGTAACCATCAACTCCACAAAAACATAAGCTACTAATAATAGTAACTTGGAAGAAAGGACAGGGTTATTCTGTGATCATGCAGATGCCAGAGCAAGGGTCCAGAAGTCACTAATTTCCAACCTCAGGGAGACAGATTTCTGTTCCCTGAGAGGACAACCTTTCTACCCCGCAGGAACAGGATCAGCTGTCTGCCGATGTTCTGCACTGGCCACATAGCCAGGGCCTTCAGAGGCCCCTCCAACTCCAGCGTTCTAGGATCCCACGCCGGCCAGGGCTGGCCTAGAGCTTGCTGTTTAAAGCTAAGTCTGGCCCGGAAGGGATGCACCATAGCTGGTGTCATTAGTGTGAATCTGAGATTATCTCAAACTCAAATACACAGGTCCATGTACTCAGGATGGCTCACTGCGGACCTGCGACATGCTATCCTAAAAAGCTCTCTTGTGGTGGTGGGGGCAGATGGAGGATGGTGGAAGGCCATGGAACCCAGGCCTTGGAGAGCAAACTTCTCCTTCTTCCCAGGGAAGGGCAGCAAAGCCAGCCAGTGTGCCGGCGATCGGAGACAAGCCCGAGCCCAGGGGTGCTTGCGATGCTGCCCTTTGAAGTCAATTAAGACTTCTTGGAGCAGCCCCTTGGCAGAGTTGGAAGCCCAGGGATCCTTCCTTCATTAGCACTCAGGAGATAAGCCCTAAGCCAGACCTCAAAGCCCTCAACAAACAGCTCTTGACCAAAGCCTGGCCACCGCCTTCCAACACAAAGGCAAGGGACATGGTGGCCGTGTGACCTCACTCCCAAGCACCGTTTCCTCAGGCTTCCTTCCAGCTCTTTAACTTCCTCAAGCAAGTCTTTTTCCAGAGGCCACTGTTGCCCAAGTGACACCTGATTTCAAAGGACGCAGGGACAGAATGGCACAATTTTCTCTCCCTCTGTTCTTTGCAGTAAGATGGTGAGATCCTTTGGGGAAGCCAGGAGGTTGGGCTTCACATTTGCCATCAAAGTGACAGGTTTGGCTAGCAATGATAGAGCCGGACATTGCTGGAACCCTTCAGTACACTGGTTGTCAATAATTCTATGCGTTTCAGCAGCACAGACTTCCCTCAAGTAATGGAATTATTAGGTACAGTGTCGGGAGGCATTGAACCACCAGATTTTCCGAGTTAGAGGCTTACAGACAAACTACCCCTTAAGGCAGTGGTTAGGATGATGTGCGGTTCCTTGACAGGCGTGAGAAACCCCGCCCACCCCAGCTCCTGCCAGCCACCCACACCCCCATCCTCCAGCAAGCTGGGCCTTTGCTTGGCCCAGAGGCCCCTCACCCTGCTCTTTGTGTCATCCTTCTAGAACTCCCCGTTTTCCTGAACTTCTCCCCTACCCAAGTCACATCTTGCCGCTCACTCCCAGCTCCTCTCATGATGGCCTGGGCATGTCACTGTCATAGCACGTGAGACACTATTGCCGTTGCCTGCCTGCCACAAGGCTGCGTGCACCTTGGGGGTGGCACTTCCGCCTTCTTGACTCTGCATTCCCAGCCCCACACCCGGCACAAGCAGGAGCTCAGCAGGCACTGGCTGAATGACTGAATATAGGAAATAAAGGAGCCACCCCATCATAGATGTGTCCCCTTTTCTTAATACACGCAATGGACAGCATTCTGAAGCCAAAGAGACTGCTTTTAGCCAGTGCTTAAAACCCCGACCCCTCTCTGTCCTTTCTGTAACTCTGTAGAGCATGGTCTATGCCCCACACATCAATCAAGGTGGACATGATTATTGTGACTTGGGTTAATGGCAAACCCAATCATTTCCAATACAAAGCTGGCATTTTACAGAAAGTCGAAACAGGCCGCTGGTTTTGAAAGTGCGTGTGATGTGGTTTCCTGGTGGGCAAAGCAACTTCAGGAAAACATTTATTGTGCTCATGGATGACATTCTAGCTATTGTCCATGTTCCTTTTTATGGAGGCATAAAGATTACTTTTACGGCAGGGCTGGCCGACATCTTCATCCACTCCTCTAACACGCACATTCACCGGAGGATCGTGTGCCAGTGAGGAACATTCAGCCACATTCAACAAAGGTTTATTGAGTGCCTGCTCTGAGCAGGGCACTGAGTAATGGGATTTGTCTCCAAAGCTTTCAAATCTGCTAAAAATATTCTCAATTTCACAAGCAGTCGGGACAAAAAAATATTTTGCCCAAGTCTCCCCTCTGGGAGTAAAAATGCACCTAGAGTTGCCGGGGAAATAAAACCTCCCTTCATGGACCTTCCAGATCTCCTAAAGGGTTCGTCCTCCAGCTGGCTTGGAGAGCTCGCTCATTAAATTCAGCGCACGCGCTCTGTCTCCAAGCAGCCGAGCTCGGGGGCACGCTGCAATCCATCAACCCTAGGAACTTGCCCAAGCCGAGTCCCAGGGAGGAGAGGAAGCACAGATGACCACTGAAAATTGCCAGAATCCTAAGGAGCCTTCAAAGCAGAGGGAACAACCCCTCTGAACCCCAGTTTCTTCGTCTGCAAATGGGGATGACACTGCCTTACCCCCCAGAAATGTCATGGGCATTAAAGATAATCTATGCAGGCTACCGACCACAGTGCAAGGCGCCTAGCAGACGTCCGAAAGAGGCTCATCTATTTGCATTTCTTCTGGCCAAATAAGACATGCAGGCCACCGGGTGGATGTGGCAGAAGAGATAGAAAGGAGAAGACGACGGGCAAGGAACACAACCGGCACCCCAGTGACAGGCGTGATGCCTGCACTGCAGCCAGACCTGCTTTGAGAGCCCTTTGCTGCAGCTTTTGTCCTGCCGCAGCCCCTTCTGCACTCACCGGACTGTGCTCCCCACGCAGCCCCGGCGTGTCCTCCTCCACCAAGCCTCCCCTGGGATGAGAGAGGGAAACAGTCGCTGTCTCCTTTAGTGCTTTGTTTGTCCCATCATCCCATGATCATGGATTTCACTCCCTCTCCATTAGGTAGCAGTGGGACCTTGTTATGACAGACCCAGCAGACGAATACAGCTACGAATACCAGCCTAGAATCTAGCAGACCAAACCCCCTGGACAGAGGACAGGACGAGGATGGGGACTTGGGCAGGGAGCAAAAGAAGAGTAATATCACACGTTAAATTAGCAGTTCACAATGGGGTTTTGAGTAGGGAGCTCAGAGTAGTCCATTCTCTGCTCAGAACTCAGCACAACCTTGGACAGTTGGAGCCGTGTGAGAGTGAAATTCTTGTACCATATAAACTAACTTGTACCCTCAGGGAGAGGAGAAACCAAGGGCTGTGACAGCTTTGTAGAAGAGAATCCTGGGATCACAGTGAGTCACAAGCACTCAGAGAGTCAACACACAGGCTTGGTTTACCCTACAAGCCCAGATCCGACGTGATACCAATGGATCACATTTGCAGACCCTTGAATCTGGTCTTTACAAAAGCCACGCAAGTGCAAGCACCATGATGTAGGCTGCTCGCTATCGGAGCCCTCATGGGACCCAGCTGGGGTCTGGCCCTGCACTGAAAAAGTCCTCCAGATCCTGACGAGAACCCAGCAGAGATGGGGGTGCTGACATTTTGTAGTAACTTTGGGGCTGCAACTTGTGTTTCACGTATCTTACCTTATTTCACAATCCCAAGAGTCCTAAGGTATTCAGTATGAATTGCAGATAAAGAAACCAAAGCTCTAGAGAGGGCCTTGTACGTGCCAGGAAAAAAATCTTGACTTTGTTCTATAGCATCGGATCCCAAAATAGTGAATCTATGACTCCCCAGAGGAGTGAACTGAAAGCACAGATTCCTGAGTCCCACGACAGGAATTCTGATTCCGTGGGTTTGCTGCAGGGCCTGACACTGTGCATTTAAACAAAAGCCCAGCAATGCGGACAGCCTCTGTTACACTCCGGCAAGGAGGGTGGAAGCATCGTGGAGCGGGACCAAGGCCCTGACCCGACTGACTTGCTAGCACATCGATGGCCCTGGCCACCATGTGCTGGCACGGACACAGTGTGACCACAGGATGGGCAGAGCAACCACCAGTAGAAGAGCACTGCCTGGAGATTAGAGGAGGGGAGGGACGCAAGAGGACTGGGAGGCAGAATGGACACACCTGGATGTGCCAATCAAATGTGGGGCAGGCAGCTGTGGTGGCTTGGCGGCCGGTGGCACCAATCATCAAGGTAGCAAGCACAGAGGAGGATCATATCTGCAGTGAGAGCTGAGTGAGGGGCCTGTGGCTCCTCCAGGTGGCATGTCCAGGGGGCAGGTGGCTCACATTTCAGAGGCCCGGCAGAGAGGTCTGGGCTGGGAGACAATTCTGGAGGCATCAGGCATGGGTGGCACCAGACCCCAATTCCCTTCCTCCTCCACTTTTCTGGCACGAAAGTACAGTTCTGTCAGATCCCCTGCAACTGGCAGAGGTCACCTATGGGGGTCTGCTCTCCAACGTTTGTCCCTGATAGCACAGGGACACCGACCCATGTCCACAGCCCACTCACCAATCCTCCCCACCTCTAGGAGCATTCCTTAGGTCCAAGCAGTCCCTTCCTTGGATGGTCACCTCTGCAGGCCTGGGCCTGTCATGGCACAGTAACAGGAGGACCTCTAGGTGGTGCCCCCACTCATCCTGGGTGGTGAATCATGCAGCACGCTTGAGCAGACCCAGGTCTGGCTTGTGAGATGCAGAGTTTCCATCACCCTTGTCCAGTGGATTTTTTTAGGCTTTTGGACAACTAAACCCCTTCTTCAGAGCCTATTGTGACTCTGGTCGAAGCTGAGTTGAGTCAAGTCACCCAGATTCCCCGGTGTGCAGCGGCCACACCCACCCTGGGACATCTCCGGGCTGCATGGCTCTATGGCGTGTGGTCTAAAATCCACTGCCCTCATCCCCAGCTCTGGGCTTGGGCCCTGACCTTCCCCCACCCACTGGAAATGTTCAGGTACCTTCCCTGCTGTCCCAGACCCCCCCTAAAACCAGTGTCCTATATTGAACCCCAATAACCTAGCTGGATTGCAGAGGCCCTGCTTCTAGCAGACCACGCTCTCCATGGCACCAGGGCCCCATTGCGAATGAGAGATCACCCAGAATTACAATGCAATGTGAAACCACCTGCTGCGAGCCTTTCCCTGCCTCCTTGCAAGACTCCCATTGTTTTGCTTTTACTGATTTGAGTCATCCAGAATCTTGATATTCTTTGGGAGAACATCCCTCTCTCAATCCTGTTCCGCGTCATTCAGTTGGGCTGACTCCGTATATCCCCATCCCAGCAGGTAGACACCTCACCCAAGCCAGACCCATCGGAGCATTCAGCCCCTCGGCCACTGTGATTGGCTCAGCCATGGACAAGTTGTCCAGCCGCCACAAATGAGATTCAGTTCTGGGACTTTTACCAGAACTTTCTTTCAATTGATGTTGCTAAGCTGTATGAAGGAAGCCACAGCTGCCAGTAACCACCGTGCCGTTGTGTGGGAAAAGCCTGTCCGCAAATGGAGCTACACAGAGGAAAGAGGAAAAAGGTGGAGTGAGCCCTGCCCTGGTGTGTTTGGCATCCTCAGGCTTCTCACTAATACGAGACAACAACATGACTTCCCTTCACCTGAGCCAGACTGAGCTGGGCTTGCGTACAATCCTTCCGGCATCCCTGGCTTGGCTTTGCCCCTTAGAATATACGCCTAACAATCGCCCATCCTAGCCCAGGAAGCTTCAGCAGTGCAGTGTCCCCAGCACCCAGGCCTGATGGGACATCCAGGACCTCCTTTGTCCTTTAATCCTCCAGGGGCTTTATCACAGGTAACTGAGGACTTCCTCTCCCCACGCTCCTCTTGCAATCAACAATGCCACCTCTTCCAGCCCTTGCCTCCGTGTACTTTGCCTTTGATGACTTAAAGAAAACTGAAACAGTCCACTCAAAAGCAAATACCAATCTTCTTTCAGCATGGTTCTTTTCAGCGCCTAACGCACGTCCCTGCCTGTAACCTGCACCTGTCATTCGAGGGTGAAAGCATCTGAGCATGAGCCGACAGGGACATTTAAACTGGTGAGAAGAGCGATTGATTGTTGACGTGCCACTGGCTGCTTGGTTTTGGATATCAGTAGCTCATCGATGCCTCTCTCTGTGTGTTGACAAGTAGCCTCCTTCCCTGCCCCAGACTGGCCATGGGAAAGAAAGAAGAGCTTGACTATGTGGCACATGGGGTGGATTTTCACATAAATGCATTTTCCCTCCTGATACATTTCTTTGTTTCAAATGATCTGGGTGCCAGTGGCCCAAGATGTAGTCATCACGATCTCCTCGCATAGGTATCCACTCACTCACAAATACCCACTATGGTACCAAATACACTGAATTCGAACCCCCTTCCCTCTGCCAGCAAACTGTGACCCTGCTTACACGGACATCAGAGTGAGATTTCCACGCAGGTCCAAGGGTCGACCCTCAGAGTGAAACAGAGTTTCTTGCCTGCTTACAAAGGGTTCAGCTGCCTCTCTCCATGCCATCAGGGCATGGATGGGAGAATTTTACATGCGAACTCTGTTGACTAATCAGGCCCAGTGTCCATTTATCTGTGACCTCCCTAGGCAATCTCATCCACTTGGGAATTCATTTCTACTTGAGCACTGTTTCCCGGGTCTGGATATATGTCTGATGTGACAAGGTCTTTGAGCTCCTCACAGGAGCTCCCTGCCTTGAGGACATTGTCAGGTGCCTGTGGACACCTCAAAGTCAATATGTCCTGATCGTCCAGTGACATCTCCTGTCTCGGCCTACTGAACCACCCATGTGCTCAAGCCGTACCCGTGAAAACTATTCTCAACTCTTCCTAACTGCCTGCCACCCAGGCCTGCTGACACTGCATGCCTGGTATTCCTTTCCTGTCCCTCCTCTCCATCCACGCAGCAGCTGTGGCAGGGCAAGAGCAATGTCCTGACTGACCTCCCATTTCTCCTCCAATCCATCTTGTCACCTGTGGCCAGAGTGAGCCTCCCTAGAATGCAAATTCAATCTGCCCAGTGCTGACTTTCTAATCCGATGCTGCAGCCAGATGGATCTGCCTACAGTTACCAGAGACGTCTCTGCTACCTCCAGGCTCTCCTGCAGGCTGTCTGCTCCCCGGAAGGGCCACCACCCCGACCCCTTTCCCTACCCTCAGTGTTGATCCTTCCGTCCCCTACGTCCCCTGTGATTTGAACATTCCTCCAATATTGCCCTCACCCTATGCCTATTGTCCCTCACTCCTGGTTCCGTGTCGCTTACTAGGAATGTGAGCTCCATGTTTTACGCCCAGCTGAATCCCCAGCATCTAATCGGCATTCAGAAAATCCCTTCAAACTAAAGATCACAAGGAGAGTTTCTGCCTCATCAATAATGTTCCCCTTCCTCCCAGGATGACCCTCCCACTGACCTCAGAACACAGCTGGTCTTGGTGCACAGACCCCTGTGGACAGGAACCCCTGGGGTGGTTCAGATTCCTGGGCTAGAGGAGGAGGCCTCAAAAGTTTGCAGCAGGGAACTTGCCCTTTAAGGGGGAAAAGAAGATGGTGCAACCTCCCTCCGTACTGCCGCCCCCTCCCAGCAAGCCCAGAGCGACCCCAGAAGATGTCCCCTGAGCATGTTCTCTGGTCACCTAGGAACCTGCTTGGTATTTACGAGCACAGGGATTGCTGCCATCACAGGCCATTTAACCTCCAAAGACAGCATTCTGCTTTTGAGAAGCCCGGGCCTTTCTCCTTCTATTTCATTAGCCTGGAGCATTTTATGGTTTCAGGCTTGCTCTTCTTCTCAGATGCAGAAAAGTTAGTGGCTCCTCACTGGGAAGGCCTTTTTCATTCCCAGAGGGTCATTTCACCTGCAAGTAATCCACAGGACAGCTTGACCTCTGGTAAAAACAGCAGGAGGCGGCCCTCAAACCCAGAGGCCCCAGCTCAGAAGACAGCTCAGCATCCAGATAAAAAGGAGAGAGGCGTGAAGGGGAAGAATCAGCCCTTCTCAACAGATTGCAAACCACCATGTAATATTTCATCGTAAGATGTCGTAGCACACATACCTTGGGTTATGGTATCAATATTTTCAGATGAGCGCATTCATCACAAAAAGAGGAAAGCAAAGTATCTCTCTGCGATGCGGGCGGCTGAGAGCCACCGATCACTGTCTCGTGTGCCACAATCTGTGTTGTAGGCAAGGTCTCTGTGGAGTTTACAAGGGTCAGGGTTTAAGAAAATTACCTGCTAGGTCCTGAATCCTTAAGCTCAGAGCCCGGCCGTAAGATTCAAACTGCTCGCCAATCGCTCAATCCAGGAGTCTGGTTTCTGCCACAGGGGTAGGGCTGGGGTTCAGGGGAGAAGGAGAAGGGGACAGGAGGGAGCCAGGGAGGGAAGAAGGGAGACGCTAACTGTCAGTAACTATCGGTGTTAACACGCGCACACACAGTCTGGATGAAAAGCAGCTGAAGCGCAGGGTGACGAAGAGAGGGTAGGGATGCAAATGTGTGCTGAGATCGGCCGTCAGAAGGGATGAAGGACTGACCCGCGCCGCAGCGTGGATTCGCCCCGGAAACCTCATGCTAGAGGAAATGTGCCACACACCAAAGGCCACGTGGTGTAGGGTTCCATCTGTACAAAACATATAAAATGTCTAGAACAGGAAAATGCACAGAAACAGAAAGTGGACTCGAGTTTGCCCACAGCTGCGGGGAAAGGGGAACTGGGCGGGGGTGAGGGCTAAAGGGTCCAGGGTTTCTTTTGGGGGCGATGAAAATGTTTTAAGATTGATGGCAGTGAAGGTTGCACAACTCTGGGGATATACTAAACAGCACTGAGTGGTGCATTTTAAACAGGGGAATTGGATCGTATGTGAACTGCATCTCACTAAAGCTGTTGTGTGTGTGTGTGAGTGCACTGAAGCTCCCGCCCTTTTTGTGTGTATGGGCTCATGCTCAATGATGCCAGGTGAAACGCTGGCTGTTAATTCAATTATTGAAGTAAGAGCCACTCCTCAGTCACAAGAGAGCAGAGACTAATCAAGAAATGTCGCTCTTGTAAACGACTTGCCGCACTCATTCTATTCCTAGATTTGTCTGGGAGTTGGAAGGAATGTCATAGTTGGTTGTTTGGGAGATGTGATAAAGTCAAATGCATGTTTTATAATAAATGTCACTTCTGTCAATTCTGGCAGTTGCAATATGTGCAAAAACAGAACTCTCCCTGGAGGGTGTGAAAGCGGGAGCTATGTTTGGAGGCGCCATGCAGCAGAGCCAGAGGGACGGAACACGCCGTGATAAGGAAGATGCTGGAAGCCACGGGGGGTGGGGCTGGGCATGGGCTGGAGAAGACACGTAACCTGCTACTTATAACTCTAGTGGACCACAATGGAACAGGCTTGGTGGTAATAAAACTGAACTGTGCTTACACTTTCTGTTATGACCTTAAAACGCGGCCCCGCCCTCATCCAGTGGTTCTCAAACTTGCGTGTGCATCAGAATCCAGAGAGCTCGTCAGAACACAGCTCGCTGGGCCCTCCGCAGAGTGTCTGATTCAGTAGGTCTAGCATAGGGGCCGAGAATGTACATCTCTAGCAAAGTCTAGGAGATGTCATTGCCAAAGTTGACGCTGAAGCTGAGGTCAATGCTTCCGCGGCCAACCCGTGGACCACAATTCCAGTAGCAAGAGTGAAGGGAACCTGCCAAATGCATTCTAGTGCTGGGTGCTAACGCCCTGAGAATTCTTCAAGAAGCATTTCCTCTGACCATTCTTGAGATGTTCCAGGGGCAGAATGGGTTAAGGAAGAAGGGGTCGCTCTGCCCCAGGAAGATCAGCCGGGGCCCTCATGCAGTTTAGATTGGATTCCAGGCTTCTTGCTTATTGATTGCAATCAGTCAAGTTACCCCGGTAACAAATTGCTTTAAATTATTAAAATAGTAATAGGCGCAGCTGGGTAAATAATGCACAGGACCGTGCAAGTCTATATTCATTAAAAGGTTGCCCGCACTGCACGTCTCCCACGGGGTCTGGCTCAAAATGATTTGTTCTCACCAACCTGCTACTTCTTGGTGCTCACCCACCTGCAAACCCTCCAACTGAGAAGGTTGAAATTGCTCACGCATTCTGCTCAAGTGTCTGAAGGTAGTCTTCACCTTCCTGCACGTACCCATGACGTGGCCACACAGACACGAATCCTAAGTGTCTTTAAGCTGCTTGACAGCATGTATGCTGACAGTGTTTAATATCTCGCAGTGATAATGAAACTCATGACTAGAAACAAGTTGCTCTCAATTACAGGCTGCGTTAAAAGCAAATTAATGAATTCAAACTCAAAAAAGCCTTTGTTTTCAAAATGCAAATTTTTAATTAATAAATGGAGATTTTTGAGATTGCTATTTTTGCCCCAGTGAAATGAGTTTTAGGAAATACAATGTTTTCTTAAGAAAACTTTCCCTGAAATGAGATATGGCAGAGACTAGCCGTGGTAGGGCTGATGAGGATTAAGATAGGCTCTTTGGAAAGCATCATGAGATAGAACGTGCAAATCACCATGGAAACTCAGTCATGTAATTATCGTATAATAGGTTTGCTAATTATCCTAAAAACACGAGAAAGTCTACTGCCTAAGGGGAGATCAAGGTGGTATTAGTGAGTTACACAGCAAGAAAATAGAGGAATGGGGCGGCTAGGAATGTCCGCCTCCCCCTGACCTGCTGGGAAGCAGTGATATGCAGGGCTTGGCATTACAGTGTCTTGCTGTCCTGTTGGAGGCAGGCCCGTGAGGATCGGCCATGGGCTAATGTCCAGTTTCCCCAGCCTCCGAGGACAGCTGCTGCCTATCTGATGTTCCCGGGACTCATGAAGCCTCCCAGATTCTTGGCTTGTGAGGAATCCAACCAATTGGAGCATATTGTACAGAAGTCAACCCGTTCCTGTGGTCTACACCCACCAGGTGCAGGGCTGGCCCAGAACCTGCAGGCGGGGGAAGAGCGTCCCCAGCCATCCTGTGTACCTGCAGAAGGCAGGCCCTGCCTTGGGAACACGTTCCCACTGTCACTCATTTAACACACTCTCAAACCTGCTCAGAACAAAACACGTGCTGGATACAATTATGCCCCCAACACTGAGCCCTTTTCTCTCTAATGTTATTGATCTCAAGTTAACAGAATACAAAGTAAGGGACATAGCAAACCCTACGTAAAACACCAGGTAGATTTAATATATATGAAATGGCCACATTTATTTCAGACCTTTTTATGTTTTAAACACAACACTTCTGGCATAATTAAAGTAACTTCTGAAACGCTCACCTATAGTTGGGCAAATCTTCTGTGTCTTTATGCGTTTTAATATCTAAATGTCAATCCATAAACAAATAATATTGTGTGGTTTAAATTTACATAATTGGTGTCATATTATATTTATATCCTGAAGCTCAAATGCTTTCATCTGACTTAAGTTTTCAAGAACTGTGGGTCTTGTCACATGCAGATGGAGAAGCAAGCTCAGTGACGTTGCCAGGTTCATCCCATGAATACCAGGACGGTTGTGGGGGATGGAGACTGTGTAATACATATTCTTAGGGCTTGAGAACTGGAGGCCTGGAATGTGGTCAAGTTCATGCACATGTTCCACGTGGGCCTGAGAACTGTGCATTGTCTCTGTTTATCGGGATCTGTATACGTCTATCAGCTGAAGCTTGTGAGTGGTATATATTTACTAATTTGTGTCTCTTTAGTCTGGTTTCTAAAGAATTGTGTTAAAAATCAAAGTAATAGGACTTTATCTGTATCAATTATTTTGATCATCACAATTTTTCAAAAACATATATCATATGAGTCTTACAGATAAAGAAATGTGAGTCTGGGATAGGACAGACTAGGGGTTGGAACCTGTCCACTTCCGGAGGCGGTTGGTATCTGCAGCTGAAGAAATGATCTAGCCATGGGTGAACAGAAACAATCTGGCCTAAGACGAAAGCTCTCAACCCCTAGACTACCGTGGCAAAATCTAGCGAGTAAGAATCTATCTATTCTACCTTGAAGCCAACCTGAGATAGTTATACATTGAGTGGGTCATAAATGCTACCTGAGGCCACCGCGTGTATGACGTTAGCCACCAGCAAACGAACCCCCTCCCAGCTCATTCCTCACCTACTTTCCTCTTTATCAGATCCCATCAGTTCCGGGATCTCATCGGCCTCCCTGGATTATATCCTGCTAAACTGAACTTGGCATTTTAGCTGACCTAATCTTGTCTGCTGACCTTGAACTAGTCCCTCTGATCTGACTTCTCCCATGGATGTCCCTGCACACACCAGGCCCCAGTCTTCACACCCACCCTGTCCCACCTGTCAGTGAGCCCCTGGCCATCAGGTAGCCTGGTGAGGGCAGTTCCTAAATTAACAACCACAGCCCAATCCAAAATTTCTTCCCAGCCTTTATGTCTGATTTTCTGCCTGTTACAACAGAGACAGAAACAGCAAATTCTCTATGACACTAAAGTAGCTTAGCCTTCAGCGCCTTCCATTCCAAGGGCTCCTTCTAAGACCCTGCACTTAATTTTGTATTCAGAATTCTATCTTCTCAAAGAGGAGTCCAAAAACTCCTATGAACTTCAGGCTGCCCAAAACCTGGGCCCTGCAGAAGTGATTTCTTTATCTTGGATATCTCCTGGTCAAGTAGTGAGGTGCTTTGGAAGAGTTTACAGGTTTAATCCGGGATTAAAGCTTAGATCAGAGGAGCAGGCAGAGGCCTCTCTCTGCACCATCTCCTTCCACTTGTGAGTCAGGCTCACAGCCTTCCCCCATGCCACCTGGGACACGCTGGCCTTGGTCAGCTCTGCACCACTGTGGCCTTCAAGCAGGAGGGAAGGCCCCGGCTCCCAGCTCAGCAATCTGCCTGGGCCCCACCCTGCTCCAGCTGTGTCCACTGGGCTCTTGGGAAAGGGCCAGGCCCAAGCCAGATGATCTGACACGATGGAAAGGGAAATTCTCAGCATTCCTTCTGCAGAAGACATTTGCCAAATGCAATGCAGTGAGGAGCAGCAGTCTGGGGTTTTCTCGAGCTGCCAAATGCCTCTTCAACCCTAACGCAGTTCAGTGCGGAAAAAAACGGGTCATCTCTAATTAAGCCGAGCTTCACGGGGAACCAGCATCCGCTGTGGAGCAGGGGGCTGGGAACGGGCAGACCATGGGGAGGCCAAGGGAGGAGGCAGGACCGAGCCCTGGAATACTCTCTCAACGCACACAGACCTCCAGTTTTGGAAAAACGTCTTCATATTCCCAGAAATGACCCAATGGAACAATCAGATTATATTATTTTCTCCAGTCATCAATGTACAGCGATGGTTCCAGATGGAAAGGGCCAAAATCCTGTTTTTAACTCTATCTTGACTCCGCACTAATTATCCAAATTTCCTCATGAAGTTCCTCTTCCCCAAAAGTCCGTGTTCCTTTCTCACCACCAACAGGGGAGGGTTAGTGGGGAAACGTTGGTTTGTTGATGTGAACGTCCCAAGCCAGCACCGGAGGCTCAGCTCCCACCAGGGCAAGGAGGGGTGTCCAGAGGCTGGCCACCCTCTTTCCCCCACAGCCAGGGGAATAAGCTATGGCACTAAAATTGTGTCCCCATAGACTTTCCGAGGAGCCTGTGCATTTTCCTTAACTAGAGACCTTCTGTTACCAGGGGCTCCTGGCAAAGCCGCATATTCCTTCAAGGCTCAGCTCATCGACTCCTCCGCAAAGCCCTGACTGAACACCTCCCACCTTGCAGCTGAACCAAGCACCTGCCCCGCCCGCCCCGGCATCTCATAGAAGAGCACTAATGAGTTTGTATAATGGGCCACGTCAATGCTGTCTTCCCCGCTGGTCTGGGAGCCTCACTTTCCATCCTTCTCTCCTGAAGTTCTCTCACCTCTAACACCTGTTAGAGTCCACAGACACCTCTCCTTCTGCCCATTCCATCGTCACCAGCTGCGGTTTTACAAATAAAGAAGCTGCAACTTGAAAGGAGCAAGTATTTGCCCGAGGTCCCAAAGCTGGGAAGTGTCAGCACCGGAAGACACCCAGATCTTCTGCTCTGGAGTCTGTGTCCTGCACCCTTATTTAACGGCTGATGGTAACAAGGCTTTAAGAAAATGTAGGTTCAGGGAGGGGCCTAAAATCTACGATACAGCTCCTCTGCCCTCCGACAGAAGACTGGATGATAAACCACGAGCAGAGGTACAAAAAATATAACACAGTCACGAGCTGCAGTGCCCACAGAAGCCAGGCAGGAGTGGGGAAGGGCCAGAGCAGGCCAGGCCAGGGGTAAGCACCAGCTAGGAAGGTCAGCCCACCTCAAGGCCCAGCCTTTATTCAGAACCAACAGGTTGCTGCCACTAGGAACACGGGCCTACAATTACTCATTTTATTTTTGTCGTTGGAATCTGGACTTTAATATAAAACCTTCAATATTTTTAATGACGGCAGGAAATCCACATGTTTAAAAACCACTGAGGGTTGGATAAAACACATCTGCAAACTGAACATGGCCTACAGACCGCCCCTTTGCAATCTCCCCGGACATCAGATGCACCAATGCAAATGGATCTCACTCAGCTGGCTGGTTGCTACCTGTCTCGGAGGACTGGAGTTCCAGCGGGTTCAGACACAGAGATGGCAGCCCTCAGCGACGAGGCTGTCTGCTTCCACCTAGCTTCCTGCGCTTCCGTGGAACTTGTACCCTCACAGCTCGCAGTGGAGCAGCCTCGTGATTGTCACCGACCAATGGGCCGGCCAGCCTCCCAGAGGGAGACTATTTTTTAATTTGTGTCTGATTTGGCTTCTGCCAGGCTTTCAAGTGTTTTTTCGTAGGATCCCTCTAAGATGCTTCCGCAGGTACCCACAGACCCTCACACAGGGATTGTGCAAGAGTCAATATTTTGCAAATGTGACGTGGAAGAACAAGTGGCCTCCCAGACGTTCAGTCCCCTCCCTCCTCCCTGTCTCTCTTCAGGCGTGTCTACCTTACACGAGCTGGAAGGCTGAGTCCACGGACGGAGCCACCTCTGCCCCTACCCCGTCATGGCTCAGCGCCCACCATGCGCCAGCCACTATTCCTCACCGAATCCCCGAGACACTCCTCTGAGACAGGTCCCAGCTTGGGCTCATACAACAGAGGAGGACACTGAGTCCCAGAAAAGGGAAAAAGAAAACACTCAAGGAGCAAAGCTGAGATTTCAACCCAATTCCAGCATCCACACCCAATGATACCAGCCATTATTATCCTCATTTTACAGATGGGTAGAGTCTCAGAGAGATTCGAGAACTTCCTAAAAGTCACACCCAGGTTGGTTAAAAAAAAAAACTCGCAATTACGTCAAGTCAACAACAGGCTCAGACCCAAGGAGCCGTTCTAGATCCACTTCTAAATTTTAACATAGGCCTACTCGAAATGAAAAAATGATTTTAATAAGAAAAACAAAGTTTAATGCTGGCTTTACTCTAATCCCTACTAATCGTGCCTTTAATTAAAGAGCTAAAACAGTACACATGAGCTTAGCATGTTGTATCTTCCCATTCATTTGTAAGTCTGATTTCTTTGCTATTCACAAGTGTGCGCTTGTCTCCAGCCTCTCGACACTCAGAGTGTGGCCCACGAGTTTGGCAGACGTGTGGACTCTCGAGCCCACGTCAGACCCGCTGCATCAGACTCCGCGTGTTAACAGCCTTGCCGGGTGATCTGTGTGCACAGCAACGTTGGAGAAACACGTGACTACAAGAAGTCTTAAATATAGGCAATTTTATGAACAATTCCCTTTGGTGGATCTAAAGACAACATTGACTAGTAAGTCTGGATTTTTAAATAGAAAAACTCTGCCAAGAGACACTGCCCCCCAAGCAGGCACCACCTGAGTGGCCCACAGTGACATGTCTCAGAAAACTCATTTTCCAGGTGAATGAGCAGGCTTTGGGGACCCCTGTTACATCTGAATCCTTAGTTCCCCCTTTGCCCAGCCACCAATGTCACCTGCCGGGGCCACTCTCCCTCTTCACCCAACGCACCCACCCCACCCTTCCTACGAGTGCTCTGAGCCTGTTGCTCCCAGAGCTGCAGGGACAGCATCATGGGTTTATCCAAAACTTTGGGAAAAGGGAAAAAAGTAGCTTCCTGACCCCTTGCTAAATGACTGGAGAATAAACTGATCTTTGGCCATATGGAAAAAAAATGCACCCAAAAATGAGGTAATAGGGGAATAGCAACGAACCTTAGGGGCTGTCCATGAACCAAACCTAGGATGGGTTTGCAAATGTCCTTATAAAGCCATATTGGACATGCCTCTGGTGACTCCTCGGTGGCCTGGCTGTGTGTGGCATGGGGCTGAGACCAGAACCGTGGAATCCTGGGTTACAGGGAGGTCGGAGCTGTTCCAGTCACCGGCCAAATCTCCAATTAGTCCTGGGGGGAGATGCTTAGGAAGGAACCCCTGGCTGGAAGACGGACCCAAGCCTGGGAAAGCCAGGAGCCTTCTCCAGAAGGCATTGCTTGGCTTTTCTCAGGGCCTGCTGGAATTTCATTATCCTGTTCACACTGTACAGATGGGAATTTAATAATTAATTAGGGAATAGCTCACCCCAGAGCCTGTGCAAGGGGATTATGCAAATCATTTGAGATTGTGGCAAAGGGCTGAATATTTTATAGTATGTTTAATTTGCAGACGCTACCCACTGAGACGGCTTAGGCAGGAAACCTATCATAATAATGATTATTACTACTCATTGAAAACTCCATCAAATTGCCTTCCTTTCAGCTGCTTTCACCAAACACTTCCCCCAAGAAATGTAATTTAAGAAAAAGAAAAAACAGAAAGTAACTGAAATGCAGAAGAATATTAGGAATAAAATGAACCCGTCTGGTTAAAATAAAAACTAACTGGACCCTACCTTTTGCCCAGCCTGCAACTCCTTTCACACTCAATATCCTCCGTCCTGATAATTTTCTCTCACAGACCCTCTGGGTACCAGCCAAACTAGGAAGGCGGACACCAAAACGAAGCAGTACATTTCCTTCTTGTGCATTCCACACATTACTTAATGCATTAATTAAGCCGCCTATTGATTCTGTGAGCACCCCCATTTCCTTCCTATAAATTTTCCTTTGCTTAAATAAGCCAGAGCAGCTTTCTATCGCCTCCCAGTGAGAGCCCTAACTGCTCTAGCTTGTATGGATAATAGAGGCTAAAGAATCACAAGCCCCAGGGGCTTCTAGCTAATTCCACCTGTTCCACCACCACTGCCACAGTTTGAAAACTCAATCTTCTACGACAGGATTGGCAAACTTTTTCTGGAAAAGGCCAGACCGTAAATATTTAGGCTTTTTGGGCCATACGGTCTCTGTTGCAACTTCTCAACTCTGCTGTTGTAGCCCAAGAACAGCCCCAACCAATACGTAAACAAATGAGCATGGCTGTGTTCCAATAAATCTTTATTTACAAAAACAGATGGTGGGCCAGACTTGGCTGCCATCCAAACCTTCTGGTACTTGATATTACGCTATAGCATTTTTTAAAGACTTCATCCAATTTTCTTCTTCAAAAAAGAAAAAAAAAGGAGTCTCTATGACTCTGAGCACATGTGGGTGTAGACGTAAATGCGTTAGATTAAACCAGTGGTTCTCGATGGGGGGAATCCAGCCCCCAGGGGTCATTTGGCAGCATCTGGAGAGTAGGGTCACCGACATGGGTGTGGAAGTTGTGTGGCCCCAGCCCTGCACTTGACTTAATGTTCTGCTATTGCCATCTTTAAATTCTCAGTAATAATAAATTTTCATATAATAAAAGGGGCCACACATATTTATTTTTTACTGGGCCCCCCAAATTATAGTGCCAGTTCTGCTAGAGACATTTAGAAAAATCAAAGATTGTCACAGCGGGGGAGGTGCCACCAGCTTCTAATGGCTTAAGGCACAGGATGCTACTGAACATCCCACAACTCAACAAAAAAATTGTCACTATGTCAGTAATGCCAAGGTTGGGAAACCCTGGGTTAAACCATGTGAAATTACCAATACTCTATCATTTTTGATCTACAAAGATAGCAATTTTATATGGTTCAAACTAATTTAACTATGTTTTATATCTTTGTAAGTCTTATCTTACAAAAATATTAACAATCCAGGGAAAAAAATCCTCTCTTAACCTCTCTAATCTACGCATGTCCGGTGGTTGGTTTTGGTTTTTTTTTGTTTGTTTGTTTTTTGTTCACCACAGATAAATTCCTTAATCACATATACTTATGAACTTATCTGTTTCCTGTTTTTTCTCAATAAGTCATACAGGTTGAGCATCCCTAATCGGAAAATCTGAAATCCAAACTGCTCCAAAATCCAAAACTTTTTGAGCGTCAACACGATGCTCAAAGGAAAATGCTCATTGGAACATTTCAGGTTTTGGATTTTCAGATTAGGAAAGCTCAACCAGGAAGTATAATGAAAATATTCCAAAAATCCAAAAACATTTGAAATCTGAAACACTTCTGGTTCTAAGCATTTCAGGTAAGGGACATGGAACCTGTACGTGCAAATGGCACAAAATTTTCCGATTCAGAAACACAAGTTGTAAAAGTGAACCTTCCCCTGCCTGTCCCATCTCTGTTCCCCCTCTCAGAGCAATGCCATTTGTCATTTCCCATCTGCCCCCACAGATATATTGTAAATGGGAGCATCCTACACACACGATTACTCTCTCATTTTATTTAGAACGTCTTTACCGGCCCCATCTGTCCCCTAGCCCGTCCACAAAAGATCCTGTCTTCCTGGCCCACACTGGCTTTGCCTCCCAGTTCACCAGGGACACCTATGTCTGTGACAAGGACTCCCATCATTCCAGGGCCTCCTGCTCCAGCAACTTTGCCTCCTGGGATGGAGTGATTCGATTTCTCTGCCCACCACCTTCCCTCACCCCGGAAGTCCTGGCTGAATAGAAAGGTGTGTTCCATTCTCGTGCTTGATTTGGGCCAAACCTCTCTATGTAGTCTTGACCCCCATGTCTGTTCCAAGAAAAGCAGAGAAGAGACAGTTGGATGTTAGAGGCTTTAACGTTCCAGTATAGATTTTGACTTGAAGAGCAAAGGAGTGGCCACCTGTCGTGAGGAGTGTGAGCACGGTGTATGTCACCACATATGTGCTCTTAAATTATTAATATGGCCTTTGAATTAAAAAGAGAAAAAGACAAGCAAAAGCAAACAGAAAAGCATAAGCAAGCAGAGAACACCAAGTCAAGAGAACGATTAATTATTTAGAGGTATTTAACCACCGCCTTGATTCAAGGGCAACATTTCTAGCCGGGAGAAGGAGAAGCTTGCAGGAAAATGTGGCTCTGACCCCAGCTGGCAGCAGGCAGTGGCTGGGAGGGCAGCTGGCCCCTGGGAGTCTGCCTTTCTTCTTTGTTTTTTTTTTTTCAGTTTGTTTGGGTTTTTTGTTTTTGCTTTTGATTTTGAGTCAGAATCTTGCTTTGTTGCCCCAGCTAGAGTGCAGTGGTGTGATCATAGCTCACTGCAACCTCACCCTCCTGCACTCAAATGATCCTCCTGCCTCAGCCTCCCAAGTAGCTAAGACTATAGGCATGCACCAACACACCTGGCTGTGTTTTCTATTTTTTGCAAAGACGGAGCCTTGCTCTTGATCCAGCTGTTCTCTAACTCTTGACCTCAAGAAATCACCTGCCTCAGCCTCCCAGAGTACTGGGATTATAGGCGTGAGCCACAGTGCCCAGCTTCCTCTTCCTTCTTGATCTTTCAACTCCCACGGTGGCTGGGCTTCATCTCCTAGGAGCAGAGCTGCTGGCTCTAGCGTTCCCTAACCCTCCCAGCAGGTGAGAGTGAGCCGCACTGGGGATGGTGGTCCTGGCTGCGTGACGTTGGGGGTGGCAGCCCAGTGCCGGAGAGAAGCTTGGGCCACGTTATTGATGGGGAAGTGTGGTCTCCAAAACCTGAGTGGTCTGGCTCCCACCTCCCCAAGTGCTGCTGTCGTCACTCTGCAAGGTGACGCGGGCTGGTGGAGGGGATGGAAAGCCAGGAGAGGGGCATTGTCATGGCTCAGGAGGAAGCCCCCACCAGCTCTTCTAGCTGCATTGCTCTGCCTCCCAGTGCTGTGACCATGTGGTCCTTTGGGAAACGCAGAGTCCTCCCCAGTGCTAGCCACATCCCTGTCTAAGTGGATGCCTGGGCTGAGAGCGTCATGGGCAAAAGAACAGGAATGAAGGAGCGGTCCCAACCCTGAATTCCCGGACTCAGCACATTAGAATAGCCTTGCAGCTTTTTTATGTTTGGGGGTTTTTTTTTGATAGTAAAATGTACGTAACATAAATTTCCCATTTTAACCATCTTGAAGTGTACAGTTCAGTGACATTAAGTAGCTCATGTTGTTGTACAAGCATCACCACCAACCATCTCCAGAAGTTTCTCATCATCCCCAAACTGAAACGCCATACACTCAGACACTGGCACCCGCCATTCTACTTTCTGTCTCTATGAGTCAGCGCACTGAAAATAAGTAGAGTCAGTGTCCTTTTGTGACTGGCCCATTTCACTTAGCATAATGTCCTCAAGGTTCATTCATGTCATAGCACGTGTCGAAATTTCCCTCCTTTGCTTCTGAGCAATGCACTGCTAATGTTTCTTGTCTTCTTTTGGTGGTGCTTATAAGAGTGTGTTCACTTTGTGATAATTTAGCCAAGTATACATTTATGATTTAGAAACTTATCTATATGTATTATACATTCAAAAAGTACTATATTTTCTTAAAACACACCTATTGGGTGTCATGTGATAGTCTTTTCGCTTTTCTGAGACTTAGTTCTTTATATATAAAGTAAAGTGATTCAACTAGAAAAAAAAAATTTCCCTCCTTTTTGAGACTGAATAAGATTCCCTCGTGTGTATATACCACATTGTGTTTGTCCATTCACCTGTTGATGGACACAGGTTGCCTCCACCTTTAGGCCGCTGTGAGTAATGCCATGGGTTTACAAATGTCTGTTTGAGCCATGCAGCTTTTTAAAAAATAAAAAGCCCCAAGTCCTACCTTGGGAGATTCCCAAAGCTCCCAAGTCCTACCTTGGGAGATTCTGTTTCAGTAGCTCTGGAGTGAGTCCTGAGAACCTGTATTTTTAGCAAAATCCCCAGCTGATTCTAATGCCAGACCAGGTATGGGGAATAAGTTGCACTGAACTTCCTCCCCCAAAGCCCACCCTTGATGATGAGAGTAAAAACTGCTTTCCATTTTGTAAATGTCAGCTCCAACAGTCTGAATGAGGCAAGTGGGTTTTCCTATGTACAACAGGGAAACTGAGACTCACAGCTCATGCACCGGGACTCAAGCTCATCGCTCCGACCCAAAGACCTTGCTACTTTGCGTATGGACTGTACTGCTCTGACTCAACCAAGCTCATGGCAGCTCTCTTGGGTGACTCTGAGTGACATCTGACACAAAGGATATAAAGTGAGAGGAGAAAGAAGGGCTGTCACACACAGGGGCTGCTGTCAAAGTGGGACAGGCAGCATCTCTCAGAGGTGGGCTGTTTCCTCGTTACTGGAAAGGTACCATGCACGGCTTGGAAATGGTGAGAAGGAATGATGTCTCTTCTTCAGGAAACCTCAGTCTTTGCTCTGACGGTCTTCAACTGATTGGATGAGGCCCACCCACAGAATAAAGGGTAATCTGTTCTACTTAAAGCCAACTGATTGTAAATGTTTATCCCATCTAAAAAATACTATCACAGCAGTGTCTGGACTAGTGTCCGACCACACTGGGCACCATAGCCTAGCCAAGTTGACATAGGAAATTAAACACTGGCACATACCTCCCCAATCTAGAGCTTTATAAAAATGTGAGCTACTATGAATACACTTTTAGGAGAAGAAAACAAAGATGTTAAAGACTGGCAACGTATAATAATAAGATTACTATGAACTTATAATCAAAAAGTCTAGAGTTGGGCTGCTGTTACTATGTATATTCTGCTTGCTTACAGAAAATATTTGAAGAATCAGAGAGTCAAGAGCAAAAATCCAGAAATTGTCAAGAACTGCCATTACTGAGTTTCACCAAATGTTCACTCTAGAGGGTAATAACATTCCATATTCTTTTATCCCTACTAAGTCATAGAATTTTAGAACTATGAAGCATCTCAACTTGGAGTCCACTGTTTTGTGTAAGAGAAACTCAGGACCAGAAAGAGAAATTAATTTCCTGAAGGTCAGACCCTATTAAGCCACGTGTCCTAACACTCTTTCCAACCAGGCCACAAACTCAAATTAATTCAACCTTTATTGGGTACCTACCATAAACCAGGCTTTCGGCCAGACACTCTGCTAGACGTGGGGACATATGCCAGGCATTTTCCATGCACATAAAGTTGCCTAATCCTCACAGTGATACTCTGAGGTGTGTACTGTCATTATCCCTGTTTTATAGGAGAAAACACTGAACCACAGAGAGCATAAGTAATTTTCCCAAGGTCACGAAGCTATGAGGCCAGGTAGCCAGAATTCAAACCCAGGCAGCTGGGCTCCCAAGTATGTGTTCTTGTCCATTATACAAGACTGCTTCTGGGGGGAGATAAAAGCATAAACAAAGGTCTTTTTGGTCTTGGTTTGAATTTTTCACTGTATTGGGAGGGTGGTATCAACAGGAGTCTTACCGCATGCTTGAGAGGTTCAGAGCTGAGTGAGGTGATGGGGAGGCAGGTCCTGGGTAGATCCAGATCTTGAAGGGACGGAAGCTAATGAAATTTAGCAGCAGCCCTAAAATACAAAATTATGAATATGAAATTAGGTGTAAAAATGAACATGTACTTACAATAAGAACAAACTCAATAAATTGCAAATTTGGAAAAATTCAACTACCACAAACATTACACTACCAAGAAAAATAACACAGTCTTTTTATTAATTAGCTGCCTGATTGGCCTCTACAATGCTCTTATCGCTACAGATTTGTCCTGCATGTTCTTTGATTGCCTCTTCCTTCCTATGACAAAGTAACATTTTCTACACGGAAAATATTCAGTCCTTTCTTGGACATGGTTGATAGAAATTTGATTTTTATTCTTAACAGCTTGGAAGAATGTGTTCCATGTCTCAACTAATCTCTGATTTGGTCACGTAAATTTTTAGGACTGTTGTCAAAACTGAGAAAACCTTTCGAGGTTTATATACGAGCCGCGAGGTTTCAGGGTACTTCAGGTTTTCTTAGGCAGTGACTAATCTTACTAGGCACTTACTAGAAGTCTTCAAATTGATGAAACTCCATAGACAGTTTGTTGTCGATTTCCTTGTTATACAGTGGATTATAAATTTAAATTATCCTGTTGGTGTCGGCATTTTGGGGGAAAATCAGCTTAATCTGATTTTAAAACTTAAGTCTTTTCCCAATGTGTTCAGATAATTGATTCCTCTCAATTAATTTGGATTATTAAAAAATCCAAGGATTGGCCGGGCGTGGTGGCTCACGCCTGTAATCCTAGCACTCTGGGAGGCCAAGGTGGGTGGATAGCTCAAGGTCAGGAGTTCAAGACCAGCCTGAGCAAGAGCGAGATCCCGTCTCTACTATAAATAGAAAGAAATTAATTGGACAACTAAAAATATATATGTAAAAATAAAAAATTAGCCGGGCATGGTGGCGCATGCCTGTAGTCCCAGCTACTCAGGAGGCTGAGGCAGAAGGATCGCTTGAGCCCAGGAGTTTGAGGTTGCTGTGAGCTAGGCTGATGCCATGACACTCTACAACCCGGGCAACAGAGTGAGACTCTGTCTCAAAAAAA